>JABUQX010104242.1:5000-7500 GCA_015478945.1 Trachelipus rathkii
TTATTGAAAACAACAGATAATGGCATAAAGGAAAACAGATGAAATAAGAGTCTCTCTCTCTCTCTCTCTCTCTCTCTTTCTTCTCTCTCTCTCTCTCTCCTCTCTCTCTCTCTCTCTCTCTCTCTCTCTCTCTCTCTCTCTCTCTCTCTCTCTCTCTCTCTCTCTCTCTCGCTTAGTTGAAAAGTTTATTTTACTTTGTCTTTTTAGAAACATCTTAAGTAAAAAGCTTATATTGCTTTTTCTCTTTAAAAACAATGTTGAGTTATAAGTGAAAATTTCAGGGTTTTTAATAATACTACTTAAATGAACTATATTTTAAGTGCATAAAATGAAAACAAAATAAGAGTAGTTGGGTGACCACTTTAGTGTATAATCTGGGCAAAAGGTAATAATCGAAACCACATATTAAGAGAGGTTTTGAGAGGTCTTATCTCACCAAATCACAAATCCACACTCCATCTGCCCCAAGTAGGGGGTGCTGGGCCCATAAAATATGGTTTTGGCTATGGCAGAGTTAAATATAAATAACTAAAATAAATAAATTAATATATATATTAGAGGTTCACCAAAAATGTAATTATAGCTGTACCACCACCCAAATGTAATTTAGAGAAATAATAATAATAATAATAATAAGTAATAATAATAATAATATATAAGTAATAATAAATAATAATAATAATATAATAATATATAATAATAAGTAATAAATAATAAAATAATAATTAACTAAATAATATAATAATAATAAATTAATAATAATAAGTAAGTAATAAATAATAATAATAATAATAATAATAATAATAATAATAATAATAATAATAATAATAATAATAATAATAATAATAATAATAATAATAATAATAATATATAATAATAATCAAAAATTAATGCAATATAATATATATATATATATATATATATATATATATTATATATATATATATATATTAATATATTATATATATATATATATATATATATATATATATATTTATATATATATATTATATACTTTTTTTTTTATATACATACATACATATATATTATTATTTATTATTATTATATATTTGTATGAATATATAATATATATATATATATATAGTACTATATATATTATATATATATTAGTATATAGCTCACACTATATGTCGTGTATGTGTGTGTGTGTGTGTGTGTTGTGTGTGCGTGTGGGTGTGAAAGCAACAAAATGCTAAAAAGTCGTTTAGGTCACATTTGATGAAATATTTTAAGGTTGGTGATAGGTTTGTTTTGTTATGTAAAATAGTTAGATATTTCTATGTTGCCAGATGTTGAGAAGTTTAAACTTTATTATGTCAGTATTTATTCGTAGTTAAGTATGTTAGGTAGGTTAGGATTAGATAAATTTTGCTAGGTTTTGTTAGATTTTACTATGTTAATGTTAAATTAACATTAATATAGATATGATAGAAAAAGTAGGGTTAGGTGAAGTTTTTTTTTGTGCAATGTTAGGTTAGTTACATTTATAGGTAGGGGAATTTGTTAATGTTAGCATTTATTCATAGTTTTGTAGGTTATATAGGCTAGGTTATGTAGAATATGGTTAGATGTTGCTATATTACAGCAGACACTGATAAGTTAAGATGTTGTTTTGTCAGCATTTTTCGAAGTTCAGTATACTAGATAGTTAGATCATGATAATTTTTGTTGGGTTTAGTTAGATATTATAGTGAAAATATAAAGGAAAAAAGTTATTAAATATTTAAAAGTATATTTCATGTTAATTTTTTATGCAAATTATGTAATAATATTAAAGAAATTTCAGGTTTCCATGTAAAAAGAACTTCGCTTTGTTATGCTTAAACAAGAGGTGAGTTTATAATAAAAATTAAGTCCACAAATGACATGAAACAGTAAATCACTAAAACACAAATTTTTAATATTTTTTTTAAAAATTAATTTAAATTTCTTTAAAACTTTTAATAATGAAACAAATTTCTAATAAAATTTTTCAATTTTTAATAAAAATTTAAAACTTTCCCATTTATAGTTAATGTTAACATTTTTTAATAAAGTTTTAAATGTTTAAAAAGAAAATAAAAATAAATTTTTTTAGTTAATGTTAATAGAAAAATATTAAAATTATTAAAGCTACAATTGGAAAAAAAATATTAAATATAAATGTTACGGTTTGAAGAAAATATATAAAAATATAAAAGTTATTTACAAAAGGAAAACGAGATGTTAATATTAAATATGTGAAGAGAAATTCAAATGTAAAGGTTACAGCTTAAAGAATATATATTGAAACATAAAAGTTAACACATAGCGCATAGAAAACCTGATTTAATATATGATAATCATGTTCACATTAGAACATAATCAGTCATGTGCACACGTAATATATAAATGTGGGGTACTTTAGACATTGCATATGTTAGGTAAGAAAAAATGATATGTGCTAGAGCAGATAGAAAGATTGAGAAGAGAAAAGAAAACGATAGGTGGAAGTTATGTT
>JABUQX010104242.1:15000-19983 GCA_015478945.1 Trachelipus rathkii
GCACTCTCATTGTTCTTTCACACGATGGATAATAAGCGGTTAAGCTTTTTTGTTCTTTATTTAAATACTTAGACTATACTGACAGTAACAAGCTTGGCAGAGCACAGTCGTAATATACTATATATATATATATATAGTATATATCTATTATATATTATATTTATATATTGATAAAAAATATATTATATATATATATATCATTAATATATATATATATTCAGTTAATATATTATATTATTAATTATAATCGGGAAGTGAGTGATTTATTCGCGGATATTTATATATATTACGTATCATATCATCATATCATATTAATATTATATATATCATATAATATAATAATCTCATATTATATACATAGTACTTAGATATGAATACCTATATACTATATTCATATTATATACTATTATCTTTGATCCGTAGCAGCGCGTCAAAATTTTCTAAGGAGGGATTTTTTTTTTCTTTTTGTTTATTTTTTTTTTTTTTTGTTCGTCGAATAATATTACAAAAAAAAAATCACCAAAATTCTTACCTTTACGGCATTATAGGGGGCTCGAGCCGACCGGCCCGTCGTCTCCACCGAAGGCGAGACGACCCCGACTCTGCCAATTCTTTGCGGTTTACCTAGGGTATTCTCTTAGTTTAAAAAAAAAAGCAAACAGTAATTATCTTCCACAAACACACTTTGGTACTTACTTTTAAATATCTTCAATGGGGCCTAATCAACATAATATCTTCAATAATTTTTCAAAAACTATTGTTGAAGTGCAGACAAGTCAAAATAAAAAAAAAAAAAAAAAAAAAACAGAATGACAAAAATAAACAAAACTTATCAAATCCCAATCCTTATGCACTTTTCCGGCTGAATTCACTAAATATAACTACAATATTGGTATATAGCTGTTAAGGACCTGCCTGTCGTCTAGTTCATTAATCTGTGAGCATTAATAAAAATATCTGACATCAAATGATATATATTATATAGCATATAGTAATAGTAGATATAATATATAATATATACTATATTATATATATATTCTATAGTATACTGATTTACTATATATCATAGATATATACTATATACTAGGTATCTATATATAGTAATAATATATATATATTATATATTATACTATATATATATTATACAACACTCATTGTGGAAACAAATAATAAATAAAATAAAAAATAAACTCAAAACATTTAAATAAAATGAAATTGAAAATAATCAACTATGAAGCATAAAAAATAAAAAAAGTAAGTTCTTTTATAGCAAATCAAATTTTTATCTTTTCTTACGAAAATAAAAAATCATACCAGATCCATCCATACTAAATATTGTTGAGTCTGTGGTTTACTTAAGGTCCCACCTTTCTTCAAGTTACTTAATAATAATCGTAAATAATAATAATTAATAATAATACATAATAATAATATAATAATTAATATAGATAATAATAATAAATAATAATAATAATAATAAATAAAAGCTTACAAAAAGTTTCAAAGAAAAACAAATATTAAACAACCACAAGAACTACGTAGATAAGTATTGTTGAAGCTATCGCACTATAAATTCTTAAGTCTGTCACAATAATCGTTCAGCAAAAATATCTGAATTAATAATAGAAAAAAATGAATGATCGCACGAACTACCTAAGTGGGTACTACTTATATATACTATATTAGATATATATATACAATATATATACTACTATATATCTAATATAGTATATTATATATATATATATATTTATATATATAATATATATATATAATATATATAAGTACTATATATATATATATTATTATATATATATAGTATAATATATATATATATTACTACTTATCCTAATATATTCATTTATATATATAGATAATATATATATGTATGTATGACTAATATATATTAGAGTATACTATATTATAATATACTAGTATAACATATAATTAATATATATATTATAGATATATATATATAACATGATCTTAGCTTTTATATTATAAATTCTTGGGAAAACATTTATAGAAAAGCAACAATGAATAGCTTATATTAAGAACTTTTCTGCTGAATTGATCGTGATGAAAAATAAAATAATAATCAATACAAAATACATAATAAATATAATTAATAATAATAATAATAATTAATAAATAATAATAATAATATATATTAATTACTAACTAATAATAATAATAATAGATAATAATAATATCAATAATAATAATATAACAATCAAAACAATAAAATACTTGTATCAATAATAAATAATACAGACCCATTTTAATGATAATATAATAATAATAATTTTATTATAATATTAATAATAATAATCAATAATAATAATAATATTAATATAAAATAAATATATAAATAATAATAATAATTCATTTCCGCATTTATGGGATAGTAAAAAACTAATGTTTGGAAAAATTCAAAATACAACCTAGCACAAAATTAAAATTTTTATCATAAGGCTTTCAATAAATATTTGTGAATAATGTAAAATTTAAATTACACTTGGACTTAAAGATGTTAACCATCAATTATTTTTAAATTTAAGCATATATAGGATGAGAAAAACATTATATATATAATAAATATATAAATATATACTATATATATTTCATATATACTAATTATATATATATATATATATATATAATATATATATATAATTAATTATAGTATAGCTATAATATATATATATATATATTATTATATAATAATATACATATATATATTATATACTATATATATACTAATATATATATATATATATATCTCTTTCTTTCTATATCCTACCTTATTTTCCCAAGATTGGCAGTAAAGAGCGCTGACAAGCGATCGGAAAAGAAACAGCACTCCCAGTAGGGGATTTGTATGACCAATGTCGAAAAGGAAAGCCCAGCCTTACCGCCCCCTTGTACAATTAATTATGAAAGCTCTCATAATCTTTCAATTATCCACCCTAAAGCTTAATGGGACCGCGACGGACCCTCACTATGGTAAATCGTCAATGTAAGGCCTTCATCCGCTTGCCCAGGTTGCGGCCACAACCATGCCCCATATCAAACCCCGCTCATTCTTTCTATCATCCACCATCTTATGTTCTCGCCTCTGCCAATAACTCACATTTCTCTCCTTCAGAATTCGTTCACGGACTCAATCCACTTTTCTCTTCGTCTCCCACGCGTCGCGTTCCCAGCCACTCTCACTATACATCGACCTTAACCAACCGACTATCATTCATCCCTTTCACGTGACCAAACCATTTCAACATACTTTCATTTATTCTTCAGTTTTACCCCTTCTATCACACCACAAACTCCCTCACCCTAATACGTTCATCCTCATTTATATATTTTCTCACCTCTAGGCCTGACCCCCTAAGATTGTGCCATCTGAACACATTTAACTTTAGAGCTATAGTTTCTATTCCAGACATCAGTCTCACTAACCATCACAATAACACGGACAACAACCCTTCATTGTAAGAGCTCTACCGCATCAAGACTTAGTCCCCTTTACATTCACAACGATTTAATTGCCACCATGCACCTTCCTGCCATTCACAACTTTTCCATACTACACTCGCCATCATCCCGGTTTCCCTTCTCATCAACCACATAACCCAAAATTTAACTCAGACACTCGTTCGCTCCAGCTGCTCACCAACTAAAATAACTTCACACGAGGACTGTCTCCACTCACAACCATAACCTTTAACTCTTACACGTTACTTAAACCCTTCCTTTTACATTACCTTGCCACAACTCGTCTCACCAATTACCCTGCTCACAACTCTCTTCAGATTCGCCACACAGAACTCAATCACCGCACATATAAGGTAGGCACCCTCCAACGTCATCCCATTCTCCATCTGTATTTTTCTAAACACCATTTCCTGCCATCCCACTTCGAATTCTTTCATAACCTCATCCATATAACAATTGAAAAACCAAGGAGACACTTAACACAACCCTGTCTCACCCCACTATTAATTAATCCTAAACCACTCACAATTGACACCATTTATTCTTACATCTTCCACTATCGTCAACATACTTTGATTCCATTCCAGAAGCCTACCACACAACACCCATAATATCACTAACTACCTCGCCCTAAAGCTTCCCTATGTCAACTTATGCATTACGCCTCGTGGTAAAATCCATACAAACCTATGAATATTAATTATTCTTCTTCTCCATCATTTTCTCAATCATTTGTTTCAATTCTTTGTAAAACCTATGTTTAAAAACTATGTCTACCATTTCTAAATGCATAATGTTCCTTCACCAATCAGTCCCTCAGTTCACTCGACGCACTTCTTTCCGACCAATACCAGCAATATACCTGTCCCTACACACTCAAGTAACTTGTCCCCTTAATTCTCTACAGTTCCCCTTTCTCCTTACCCTTATAAAGGTACTATTTACCGCCTCCCCAATCCCTTTGAACGCTATACCTCATAAACGCTTTATTTACACAACTTCCAAATCCAATCCAATCATCACATTTCGCCTCCGTTCTTGACCATTTCACTGGTAATTTCATCATATATCCTGCAGATTTACCATTTCTTCAATTTGCTCACCCTACCAATACCTGCCTCCCTTGACTAATAACCTTCTCCCCAAAATACCTTATTCCTTCTTTGCCCCATCAAAAACCACACTACCCATTCACTTAAAACTCTCGATCATTACTGTTTAATGATTGATGCAGATTTTCCGAAGGTTGTTCTTTCCACACCTCCCCACAACTCCATTTCCGATCAGTTACAAAGCCACCATCCCATTCATCTATTCTACAGGCAGATTCCCCTTATTCTCATGTTTAACCTTTCGCGCTTTCCAGAGAGCCCTACTGTCCCTTGTATTCCTCATTCATCCTCCTTCCAATGAACTGTTCATTTACCTCTTTGTTTTCTCCTACGTATGCACTTATCAGTATTCCTTTTTTTCCCCTTATATAATTTC
>JABUQX010104243.1:0-5000 GCA_015478945.1 Trachelipus rathkii
CCGGCTCGTCGGTCAATTTATAGCGGTTGCATCTGACATTTCACCACACAATATTTATATATATATATATATTTATATATATATATATATATATATATATTATATAAATAATATTTAATATATATATATAATATAATATATATATATAATTATAGATACCTATATTATATATATATTATATATATATATAAATTATATAATTATTAATATATTATATACATATCTATATATATATAATATATATATTATATATTAATATAATATTATATATATATATATTATATATATATATATATATTATATAAGTAAAATAGGCAAATATTAAGCATTTGTGAATCAATAAAAACATTTTCTGCCTTAGGTCGCTTGGGTCGATCGAGAACTCCAGTACGTACGAGTGTTTCAACCGCAAGTCTCTCTCTCTCTCCTCTCTCTCTCTTTCTCTCCTCTCTCTCTCTCTCTCTCTTCACTTCTCTCCCTCTCTCTCTCTCGGCTCTCTCTTTCTCTCTCTCTCTCTTCTCTCTCGCTCTCTCTCTCTCTCTCTATATATATAATATTATATATATATATATATATATATTATATATAATATATATATATATATAATATATATATAATTAATTTATATATATATATATTATATCAACCTTAAGTATTACAAAAAAAAACCGCGTTTTTTGGGGCATGACTAGCAACTGTTTGGGCTGATCTCCGGAACACCCTCACTTATTTTTCTCATAATTTGTGGTTGCTCAAATTAAAGGAGATTATTGTAACTATTTTATTTCTATATATATTTATTTTCTACTTCTAGGTCGAACCAGCATAAAAGGCCATTACATCCATATTATCATCATTCCATTTTCAATGTTAAATTTAGTTAAGGAGACGCATTTTTTATTCTTTGTTTTCCCTTTAGATTTTAATCTAATTTCCGAAAACCAATATTGCGTTGTTACGTTAACATTATTACATTTTTCCAGACTAAAATAATAAATAGTAAAAGAGGGCTTCCACCTTTGCCATAAGAAGCAGAAACCAAATATAAAAATTTCATTGTTGGGCTATTCGAGTCACAGGAACCGGCTTGTAAATGCTTCTCCAATCGACGTCAAGTTTTGGCCACTTTGTTTTACAATTTGCGTACTGTGAATGAATCTAAGAGAGTCAGCAAAAATTATCATACAAGAAGTCTTGCATTTTCTGGGGAAAGCTCGGATTCCTACAAAATATGTGAAAGATTCTAATTACTAAACATTGAGAAACTACACGCAGAGTTGGAGAAATAGATAGCAAAAGGGGAGCCAGTAATAAAACAATCAGAAAGCCCTGCAAAGACACAAAAATCAAAGAGTTCGCCTCAAAAGGTAGATGATATCTTTGATATGCCATCAAGCTGCCATGGCCATTTGAATGAAATCAGGAAAGGAGAAGAGGTTTAACTTTTGAACAAATGGAAAGGGTTGGCCAGGCTCTACGCTTGGAGTTGACTGAAGTTGCTCAAAGCTGGAAGAAAGGAAAACTCAATAGGAACCTTACGAAAAAATGGAACGAGCAAATCTCAAAGCGGGAATGTTTATTCGCATAGGTAAGTTCTTTATTTGTGAAATATTGATCTTTTGCTAGCGTACCGTTTAACGTCCCTTGGTTCTATTGTTTAGTTTTTACAAAAGCACCAACAAATAGATAAGCACGTAACTTAACTTATTTTCCATAATTAATTTGTTCTTTCTTTTCTCTTCTTTGTTCATAGGACGTGATGAAGAAGATGAGGAGCAGTGCGAAGCAGGAAAACACATGCGAAATATAAAGATACCGTCGAGGAATGTACATGCCAATTGGACGATTTGTACTTCTCAAGCGAACCGAGGAACTTCCTGGACCCTCTTCATAGCAAAAGGATGAAGCGTGGCGATTAGCGGAAATTTTTAACCATGAATACTGATCTGTATGTTGATCGGTTGCAAGGTATTCTGACAGAAATTTGCCACACACGAATACTCTAGTACCACAGAAGCACTTGGGAGAATCCTGAGGGTCAAAGTGTCAAAAACCACCATCCATGAAGGGCGAAAAGTATTCAGAAAAATACACTGAGAATATCTTGGAGGAAATTTTTATACCAGAGAAGGAAGCTGTTGTAGTTCATTGGGACGGAAAACCTCTACCAGACGTTCTAAAGACAGGCAGGAAAAGAAACGACATAGCTTGTTTTAATTCTTAGACGTGAAAATGAACCAATGCTAGGAGTTCCTAGTAGCAGACACAATCACTGTGAAAGAACCAGCCATGTGCTGTTTATGCAGTGTCTCAAGGAATGGGTGTCTCCCATACTTCAAGGCAATGTGTTTCGACACCAATGCATCAAACACAGGAAGGCATTAAGGTGACTGTACAATTTTGGAAAACATTTTGGGTAGAGAGCTTGCTTAACCTAGATTGTCACCACCATATTCTTGAAGTCATGTTGAGAGTGTTTAATCGGAATGTAAGTTCGGATCAACAACTGGGCCTTAACCCGATATATTCAAGAAATTCCAAAATGCATGGGCGAAGCTCAACAAGAAACAATATGACTCGGGTATCATCAACGAAATTGTGAAAAGATATCTACCTTCTGAAGTAATTGCCAACATAACTGCGGATTGTAACAATAACACTCACCGGAACATCACAACCCAGGAGCTCCTACAATTGGTTTTGGTATATTTTGTTAGGAGCAAATAAATGGAACGGAAGTGAATTTAAATCTCCAGGTGCCATCAGTCATGCCAGGTGGGTGGCCAAGGCCATCTTTTGTTGAAAGATATTATCTATTCCATGCGGACAATTCAACGATCATGAAGAACAAACAGGCCTTAGAAGCTGTCTGTCATTTTCTTCTCAGTTAGAGTGTACTGCAAAGCTTGTGATTTCCAATTATCACCAATGGCACTCATTGGCTCTCAAGCAAAGACTATTGCAGCCGTGCTTGCGGAAGTTTGTTGGACTCGTCAACGAGATTGACAGAGTCATATCTCTGAGATGAGCTCTCTGGTGATATTCTTCAAACATATTTCTGGTATTTTCAATTGGCGAGAATTGAGTAGCCCTCAATGTTTCTTTGATCCTCGAATTTCAGCGAAGATAAATCGGAAATTGGCCGAACAAAGCCTAATGACCCGAGACCGAGACAGAAAATTAAAGAATTGTAAAACCCAAATTTCGAAGACACCAGTTGGAAGAACTTGTTAATGCAGGGTTATCTTGTTTAATTACCAAGAGGGGACCATGAATTTCTTTGAGCGTTTCCAGATTAACACAGATTTTCTCAGAGAACCTTCCCAGTAGCTTTGGCCTTAAATATAGCATTATATAAGGAAGGATTGGGGAATTGTTATCGAGGTCACTAAAAGGTCGCTTAAGGTGACTGTTGGAGGAACGAGGAGAATTGATTACAGACATTTAATAACCTCCTCGCTAAAGAAGAGCAGAAACAATATATTTACAGGTAGCTAACAACAACATGCCGAAAAGCTGTATCCGATATTTAAACAAATCTCACTTTGTGCAAACCTTTAGAAATAGATTATCCATTTATTCTATCCTTCTTAAAGAATGCAAACGATGCAATGTCACTCTCTTTTCTTATTTAAAATACATTGAAATATGTAAAAACAAAAACATCCTATTTTATTCCATCATAATTAATTTCATACTTTAAAAATATTAAATAAGCTTCTCAACATAAGTCATTTAATACGAGGCTCGTCCTCGTGGCACGTTTTGGATGACACAAGGCCCTATACGTCGGTTCGAGCTATAAGTAGCAACAAATATGTATATAAGTTAATTACTTAGAACAATATGTCTATGATTTGAGACACAACATCATGACAGAAAATAATGAGAAGTTTCAGAATACGGCCCAAAGACGTCGCGAGCCAACCAAAAATTCGAGTGTGTTATTGAAACTATTGAACGCCCACGAACAAGATTAACACTGCTCCACACTGCCTCAAACTTTGGGCTGATCGAAAAATCTGCCCCAAAAGACACTATCATCTTTTTGCGGTTCACCGTTGACACAAATTCAGGAAATAATTACTCTCCTATCACTGCGGCACCACCAATATAATATATATATATATATTATATTATAATATATTATATATATATAATACTAATATATATTATATATATATATATTATAATATATATATATATATATTTATATATGAAGGTGGCAGAGTATGGGAGCGTTATTTCTTTACTCCGAAACTTCACGCTTTAGTATTGTCACGTAATGTAGTCCCCGGGTTGGCAGACCGGAAAAGCTCGGGCTTCCGTCTACTGCAGCGCGGAAGAGCATCGGCCATCTTTGTAGCGAGAGCTCGGCTTCTTTGTAGGCGGAAAAGTTCGGCCTCGCCTCTACGCACCTGGAAGGCTACGGATTCTTTTAAAGCCGGAGAGAGAGAGCCATGCTCATTTGTAGCCCAGAAGGGAAAGCCAGGCCTTCTTTTGTAAGCCAGAGAAGGACAAGTCAGGCTCCTTTTTTCCGGGAGAGGGAAGCCATAATTTCTTGATAAAGCTACAGAGAGGAAAGCAGGCTTCTTGTTAAGACTGGTGAGGGCGTTCCAACTTTAGTAGAGAGACGAGGGAGTCCAACTTCTTGTTAGAGCTTCTGCTTCCTTTCTTGGGCTTCATAGGTCGGAATCCTGATAAATATTCACGTTATGTTCTATAATTAGCACAAAATATCTCTGTGTTGTAGCAAAGTACTACGAATTAATTTCTTTTATAAAGGTTAGTTAAAACACGAAATTATTACATCCATTAAGATTTCTTTTCAGGTAAAGGTACAAAGTTATAATAAAAAAAAAATACGTAAATAATAAAATTATAGTTTTTAAACAAATAATAATAATATTACATTTGACAAATTTATAACTTTTATTGTAGTCTTGATTTAAGATTTTTTCCATATTTTAAAAAACATTTATATTTATGATTAATTTGGA
>JABUQX010104243.1:10000-17500 GCA_015478945.1 Trachelipus rathkii
TATATATATATATTTATATATTATATTATATATATATATATATATTATAAATTATACTATATATATATATAATATATATATATATATATATATATATAAAACACTATTATATATAATATATAATATATAGATAAATTATTATATATATATACTATATATTATATATATAATATATTAATTATATAATATATTACTATATATATATATTATATATATATATATATATTTATATATATACGTATATATATATATATAATAATATATAATTATATAATATATATTATTATAATATATATAATATATTATATATATATATTAATATATATATATAAGTATATAATTCTATTTATATATATATATATATATATATATATATATATGTATCTATATAATATATATATATATATATATATATATATATATATATATATATATATATATTATATATATATTATAATATAATTATATATATATATATATGTTGTTAATCAGTTCTGTGTGTAAAACCCAAATATATATTATTATTATATATATATATAATTATTAATATATATATATACTATATATATATATACTATATAATACATTTTTATATATATAATATATATATCTATATATAATATATATATTATATATATATATATATATATATATATTATAATACTTAAATATAATATATATATTTGGTTTTAACAAGAATTGATTAGATATCTGCCCTAGTTATATTTATAGTAATAAATAATATATATTAATTAAAATTATTATGAGTAGTATACCATTCCAGTCTATAAAATCGAATTTAAATTGTTATTTATCTAATATATGGTACCCTTTAAGTGAGGTTAGATTTTTTTGAAGTTTAATTAGTTAACAAAAACATAAACAGCTGCAAAAGATAATTAGTTATAAACTTAAAAAAAAATTATATTTTTTTATTTATATACCAAAAGATTCTTATATAAGTAAACTAATTATTTTCATTTTGTCTGTGTTAAGTGCGGATCCTATATATTATACTGAGTGCCAACCTCACCTCCAGTGTCCGGCTAATTTCCTGCGACTCCGCACCTCCGCTAGATCCACTTTCTGGTATCCGTCGGGCGGACTATCTATTTAATTTAATGTATGAAAATGGGTAACTTCCATTAACAGCTCTCTTAAATGTAAATAAAACTTTATATTAAATATATATATATATATATATATATATATAGAATATATATATATATATATATATTATAATATATATATATATATATTATATATATATATATATATGATGTGTGTGTGTGTGTGTGTGTGTGTATGTTTGTGTGTCGTGAGTGTGAGTATTTGACACATTTCTATATGAAGTCTGAAGGCATCAAATACAAAAAAATGTCACCAACACGCTTTTACTTTAAAGAAAACTTCGGAAATAATAAAGAGAATGTGCAAAAATAAAAAATACACACATGTATGAACGTATTGAAAAATAAACACATGTACCAACGTATATGTGGGTGTGTTTGAAGCTTTGGAAAAAAGCCTCACCTTTTTCCCTTTTCAAGTCGTAACATGTTTTTAAATTAGAAATTGTAACTTTGTCGCCTTTAAATCTATAAGGGGAGGGTTAATTTTCTCTTGCTGCTGAATGTTGAGGTAGTCGGTTTTTTCTTCTAATTACTTTTTGTTTAAGAAGTAAATTCTCAGTCTGAACTTTATTATTATTATTATTATTATTATTATTATTATTATTATTATTATTATTATTATTATTATTATTATTATTATTATTATTATTATTTTTAACTTTTTGTTGGCACTTGCTCCAACTCAGTGTTGGCATCTGCCAACTCAGTGGCATGACAGACTTCGATTCTTTCGCAGAAATCTGTCGGCTCCTTATTTTTCGTCTAACTTTTTTTTTTTTTACAGATAAACACCACCGCACACGGGCAGAGCCCTAACCTAGGATGGGGTGTACACATTTAACGTCCGAGCAGCACGAAGTCAAGCCCAAGGAGAGAATAGCTCACATACTTCCACCTGACCAGTTGCGCTACCGGGACCTTTGCTTTGTTTGGCAATTGCTCTACCACTGAGCTATCTGACGCTTTTATATAAATAAGTATAAAATAAAAAATATATACATACACACGTACATATATAAATGCATAAACATACAGAAAACATATATATATATATATATATATATATATATATATATATATATATATATATATATATATATATATATGTATATATATATAAATGTATATGGGTATATATATATATATAATATATATATATAATATATATATATATATATATATATATATATATATATATATATATATATATATATATATATATATATATATATATATATATATATATATATATATATATATATATATATATATATATATATATAAGGACCTTAAGTAAACCATGCTCCTCAAAATAATTTAGTATTGGAAAGGTTGGTAATAATTTTTAAAGCAAAATTAAAATTAAAAATTCGATTTGCTATAAAAAGAACTTTTTTTTATTTTTGGAGCTTCAAATTGATTTATTTTCAATTCATTTTATTTAATTTTTAGTTTATAATAATATATATATATATATATAATAATATATATAATATATATATATATATATATATATATATATATATATATACTTTATAATATATAACTATACTATATATATATATATATATATATATATATATATATATATAACATATATATATATATATATATATATGAATGGTGAAATTTTTTTAATGCCCAGAGTAAAGTAGCTAGAACTGTATTTCAATCAGTTAAACAACCTATATATTTGGAATCCGCGGAAAATTCTAAGGATAGGATTTAACTTTTTTTTTTTTTTTTTTTTGAAGTAATTTTTTTTTAACTAAAAGGAATACCCTAGGGGTAAACCCCAAAGATGGCAGGAGTCGGGGTCTCTCCCGGCACTCCCAGTGAACGACTGAGGGGGGATACAATCCCCCCTCCGAGATGGTCTCCAGGGCCCCCAGCTCTTTGGTCTTTACAGATTGTCATGAGGGGTTCCTCCGACCATCCCTCCGGGGTATGAAGCGTCCCCCTCTGTCCCCCGTCGGCTCCAGCCCCCTAAATTTGGTGAAATAATTTTTTTTTTTTTTTTGGAAAATTTTAAGTTTTTTAGGGGCTCAGTACTCCTTGAAAGAAGAACACATAGACCAAGAAGCAGAGATTCAAGATCTGGAGAAGTTAGTCAAATCACTGTTCTGTCTTTGCAGTTTACAAATTGTCGCTGGTTAAATTAAAAGCAAAGTCCATCCTGTGTGATTTCAAATATATGTTTTGCAACCGGACCTGCCGTTCTCCTATTACACTGTGACATTAAAAAAATCGACCCATCTATATATGTAACAACAACTTGTAGTAACTAATATAGCATATATAATAATATATATATATATATATATATATATATATAATATATATATATATATATATATATATATATATATATATATATATATATATATATATATATATATATATTTAAACTAAAGATTAAATGAAATTGGAAAATAAATCGGTGAGAAACTCAAAAATAAAGTAAGTTCTTTTATGGCAAATCGAATTTTTTGTACAATTTTGCTGCTAAAAAAATTATTGCCAACACTCAATACTAATTATTTTGACAACCAAGGTCTATATATATATATGTATAT
Organism: Trachelipus rathkii; assembly: GCA_015478945.1. Classification (NCBI taxonomy): domain Eukaryota; kingdom Metazoa; phylum Arthropoda; class Malacostraca; order Isopoda; family Trachelipodidae; genus Trachelipus; species Trachelipus rathkii. The sequence continues at coordinate 13,710 of JABUQX010104243.1, forward strand.
AATAATATAAAACAAATCTAAACATTTTATTATACCGACTAGTTTCGGGTGAATCCAACTTCTACCCATTATCAAGGCTTGGACTATACTGAACAATATAACAAAATTTTAAATAAATAATACTTAGATAAACTACATAAAAGTTATATATAAATAAATAAATAGAAGAAAATTAATAATTTCCAATATATAGAAAAAGTATCACTAAGTGACAAAACTCTACTTCAGTATTAAAATATTTTCAGTTTGTAAATTTTCATTCAGCTTTGGAGCGTGGTGCCAAATATATAAGGATTCCAAAGAATGGAGGTCAGGCTCTCTTTCAAAATCCAAAATATTGAAATTTGAATCCTGTATAGGATGATTTTTCTGAAAAGAATGAGAATTGATCGCAGAATATGGGGGATGGTGCAAATGTTTCTATAGGAATGCCTTTATGTTCAGCAATGAGAGTATAAAGAAAGACTACGAGTAGTCTTTCCTATGTAGGTAGCATCACAGTCACCGCACTTGTATTTGTATATCACTGATGAACATAAAGGTAAAGGAAGTTTATCTTTAACTTTGAAGAATTTTCCAATTTTATTTTCATTTGAAAAGCTAATCTGAAGTTGAACTGGGGGTAATTTGATTTTAATATTCCTTTAATTCTGCGTTCAATTTCACAACTCATTCTCCCATAAAAGGTAATTTCATATACAGAATTTCTTTTGGTACTGTTAATTTAGTGCAAGATATTTGATGATATTTTAATGAAAGTTGTTTCCTGAATATATTGTCAATGATAAAACCTGGGAATCCATTCTTTAGAAATAGCGTCTTTAGGAAGTCCAATTCATTCGAAAGATTAATATATGAAGATGAGATCTTATATGCTCTATCGAAAAGCGTTTTAAGTAAATTAATTTTATAAACATGCGGGATAAATGAATCGAATTTAGTTGTTAATCCTGTGAATGTTGGTTTCCTATAAACGCTTGTTTGAAATTTGTTGTTTTCCTTATATATTTTTACATCAAGAAATGCCAAGGAGTCTTCTTCTTCAATATCCACTGTGAATTTAATATTGTGGTGTTTTGAATTGATATACTGTAAAAATAGATCAATTTCGGGTCTGGATTTAAAAAGTAAAAAGGAGTCATCTACATACCTTCTATAGAAAACCGGTTTAAATTCCTCCGGGCATTCATTAAGCCAAATAGATTCAAAATAGCACATGAAAATGTTGCTTAGAGTAGGTCCCAAAGGACTACCCATAGCAACACCATCAACTTGCTTATAAAATTTTCCGTTAAATAAAAATATTATATCTTTTGTTGCTATGTATAACAACTCCTCAAAACTTGATCTATCCAGACCGTTAACAGTGGATGTATTGGCAAATAATGAGTTAAGAATGATGTCCAATGTCTCTTTTAAAGGCACGTTAGTGAACAAACTTTCTACGTCGAAACTTGCCATAATATATTTATTAGCATCCGGAAGATTTAAGATTTCGGCGACGAAAGAGAATGTGTCTTTAATAGTATAATTATTCTTGGTTAGATTATCCAATATAGGTATAAAGAATTTTGAAAGTTTATAATTTACTGTGCCAATAGCAGATAAAATTGGACGAATTGGCCAATCAGGTTTATGAACTTTTGGAAGTCCATATAAAATCCCTGGTTTAGCACCCGATGAATAAAGAGAATTGTATGTTTCATCATTAATTATTCTAGAGTTTTTCAATTTTCTTAATAATCTGTTAAGTTTATCTTCCACAGAATGAATAAGTTTTAAACAATTTCCTGTTATAATTTCAAATTTAGTGGTATCAGAGACAATATTAATTACTTTACTGATATAATCTGCTTTATCAAGAATAACAACACCAACACCTTTGTCAGGCCTAGTTATTATCAAATCATTCTTCATTGAAAGTTCCTTTAGGTTATCGATGTCAGTTTTGGACGAAAAATGTTCTAACTTTCTGCGGTTAAAATTGTGAAATGATGTAAAAGCTAGATTTTTTATATCATTAAAAATCAATTTTTCTTTTACTTCTGTAAATTTATAAAGTGGTGAATCTTTTAAAAGTCTTAGTAATTTCTCAAACGGTAATAAATATCTACATAAATTCAATTTAGAAGGAAACATTCCAAAATTTAAACCTTTTGCTAGAGAATTTTTCATGCTCTCGCTTAACCGAAAAGAACTGTAGTTGAAAATCACTTTATCGGGATTAATGCTGTCAAAATCTAAAGACAATCCAAGGGAAAATAATTTCTTTTCATGAATTTTTTCAATAGTAACTTTAGTGTTGTTTAGTGTTCTTGATAAAATGCGATTAATATATAGAAAATCTAAAGTTGAAAGATTTGCTTTTAAAATATCCTTAAATTTTTTTACAGTTTTTGAAGTAGTATTTATTAAATTCTCTTTAAATTCTTTAAAGTTCTTTTCGGTTAAGCGAGAGAATGAAAAATTCTCTAGCAAAAGGTTTAAATTTTGGAATGTTTCCTTCTAAATTGAATTTATGTAGCTATTACTACCGTTAATACTTTCTCCTACTAAAAATAAAGAAAATTGATTTTAATGATAAAAATGTATTTCTAGTACAATGCAAAGACTAAGGCACTGGGTCAACGATCATCTGGCACAAAGGGCTTTCAATGGTGTTTGTCAATAACTAGGTAAGATGATTGTGTTGTGCTGGATAGAGAAACGTGTTAAAGTGATGTATTATCTCTGATACCGCAAATTTGAGAATATATCGGGAAATTGTTTAAAACGTTCTGTGGAAGATAAACAACAGATTATTAAGAAAGTGAAAAACTCTGGGGCGCGGTGATGAAAGCGCTACAATTCTCTTTGATAAATCTGAACCGAAATTTTATATGGACTCAAAAACAAACCTGATTGGCAATTCGTCAATTTTATCGCTGTGTACAGTAAATTATAAACTTTACGTCTTTATACCTGCTGTTGGTAATCTGGCCAGATAATTATACTATTGGAGCATTCTAAATCGCCGAAATCTTAAATCGCTCGGATAATAAACAATGAATTTCGACATGGTTGTTCACTAACGTGCCTAAGACGTAGTTATTAATATTAACTCATTATTTTGCCAATGCACATTGCTGGTCTGGACAGAATCGAGTTTGAAAGGACCCAACACGCCAGCGGCAAGATATATGTGGCTGACCCAACGAAAAAATTTTATAAACTTGGGTTGATGGTGTTATGGTGAGGACACCTACTCTGGCATTTTCATGTGCTATTTTACCGGCTGACTTGTGATAACCCGGCTAACCGGACATGTGAATGACTCCTTTGCACAATCGAATACCGAAGTGATCTATTTTACGGTATGGCAATTAAATTCACAGTGAATATTGAAGAAGGCTCTGGCATTTGTGATAACAAAAGAATATATGGAAACAACGCAAATTTCAAACAAGCGTTTATGAAACCACAGGATTAACAACAAATTCGATTCAAAATTGAATTTACTCGATGGTATATAAGATACCATGTATAATCTTTCAGTAGGTGGACTCTAAAGACATTATTCACAAAGAGTGGATTCCCGGGTTAATCGTTGATAATATATTCGAAACGCTTTCATTAAAGAAAATCGTCAATATCTTCCAGGAGTAACGGTACTAAAAGAAATTCTGTATGATGCACCTCAGGAGGAGTGGTTGATTGACGCGGGAGTGGAATATTGGAATCAAATTACCAAACTTAGATAGCTTTCAAATGAAAATAAGTGGAAGAATATTCAAAGTTAAGATTCACTCGCT
>JABUQX010104243.1:20000-27205 GCA_015478945.1 Trachelipus rathkii
CTTAGAGTTGACATTGCACTATTACGTATATGTTTTCAATACATACTGCACATAACAAAGGAATAACTCACTTAAAAGGAAGAAGTGTAGTATTTTCTGGTGTATTTTGCAATAGGAATGTCACTCTTGAGGTTCCAACAACAATCAGCAAGCATATTTGTACACCATTTGCCCTTTTAACGCTTTTCCATTCCGGAAATGTCCTGGTGGAACCGCTCACCATGTTCGTCGCTGACCGTTCCAAGATATGCTGGGAAGAAATCCAGGTACGATTGCAAGAAGTGGATTTTCAAAGACATGTTACATCCCATGATCTTGTAAGATTTTAAAAGATCGTCCACTACTTCTTTGTAGTTGTCTGCCTTATGGTTCCCTAAGAAGTTCTGGCAAACACTCTTGAATGACTCCCATGCAGCTTTCTCAACCTGGTTCAAGTGGACAACTAAATTCTTATCTTGCATCAACTCTTGTAATTGATGTCCTACAAAGATCCTCCCTTTGATCTTTGCATCACTGATCTTCGGGAATTTTTTGTCTTAAGTATTTAAATCCAGGACCACTTTGCTCTATTGCTTTAACAACGTTCTTCATCAGACCAAGTTTGATATGGAGTCGAGGTAGATATACGTTTTCTGGATCAATCAGTGATTTGTTGACAACATTTTCATTCCTGGATGTAGTAATGTTCGCTTCGTCAATAGCTTCTGCATGTGTTGATTTTTTCGGTCTTTGCTGTCCCACTCACAAATGAAACAACAGTACTTCGTGAAACCGAACTGCAGTCCGAGCAATAGAGCAATTGACCTTCGAGTCGCCACAGACATTCCTCTGGTTTTCCTCTTACTCAATATTTTCCAGCAGCAGTTGCATACTCGCATAGGTTTCTTTCACATTGGCAGCATGAGCTATTGGCCCTGATGGAAAAATATTTCCGTTACGAAGAAGTACACCTTTCAAGCTGACTTTATACGAATCTATGAACGAATGACATTCCTCTGTTTTGCATTCGTGACCAAGTGCATCCATTACAGAAGAAACTTTTATTCCAAAACACAAGTTCATCTTCAATACAAAAAAATTCTTAAATTCGCCGTGCCTAACTTTAAAAACACATACTGGTGTTTCTTTGTGGGAAGATTCCATCCCTTCAATCTGGAGCCTAGCATTTCGACTTCCCTTTTAGATAGCTTTAAGTCTCTGACAAGTTCATTTAGATCTTCTTGTCTAAGTAAATGTGATTCAGAAGACGAACAGGAAGCTACAAAGGTTAGAACAAGTCTTACGTGAGTATCCACATCCTAAACGAGATCTTGTTCATCAACAGTGAGCATAACATATTGTGGTTCGTTTAGCACAGGAAATTCTTCAAAATGACGTGCAGATCTAATGGCAGATGGTAAATTAGGGTAGTCCCAGTGTGCTTTGATTTAGGGGTGATGCCACAAATATTTTTAAGACAAAAGTAACAATCTGTAGAATGATCTTTCGATTCCCGCCAAATCATTGGCACTGCAAAGTTCATGTGCCGAGAACCCTTTGCCCAAGTTGTGAGGAGTATGACACAGGTGATACAACAAACGTGCGGAGCGAATGTTTAATCTTGTCATCCAAAGTAAAGCTCATAACACTTCTTAATGAGATGAGTGAAACCACGTTTCTGTTTTTTAAATGTTTTCTCACCACAAATGTAACATAAGGAATCCGGATGGTTAACACAATGTCGAGGCATATTAGAACTTGTTAAAATGTTTAACACTTACACTTAACTAAAATCATAGGACAAATAAACAGGATTAGATATTCATAGAACAAATTTTAACAATCAACTGGCGAGGATGATGACGCAGACAGGTAGCGCTTACCTGCCTGACTCATCATGCTCTTTTATGAGGCAGCAATCTGAAGCAATGCTACAATATATATATATATATATATATATATATATATATATATATATATATATATATATATATATTTATATTATATATATATATATATATATAATATATATATATATATAATATAAGGGGGGGGGGGGGGGGGGGGGGGGGGGGGGGGGGGGGGGGGGGGGGGGTGTGTGTGGTCTCTCTTTTGGCCCATCTGTATTCCGCTTCCCTTCTTATATATTATAGAACATTCTGAGACCATTTTCTGAATTAGTGGTCAAAACTACATATAAAAATCCCTCAGATGCTTTGTGACAAAATACATGTTGACCAGTGATATAAATTAATGAATCACATTTTTAGTCATTTGTGAAATTGCAAATAAATTTCTGACTAACATAATTGTACACAACCGAACTATAATGAAAGTAATCTGCGTAGCACACAAAGCCCCTACAAGGGACAAAATATGATACATTTTAATAAATCCTGAAGGGTCAAGATGAGTGGAATAATCCACCTAAAAATATTCAGAAATCACCCAACCACCCTCGGGTCATTTCCTAAAAATATTAAAAACTACTTTTTATTGAAATACTAGAGAGAACATCCCAATCTTACTTCTTTGGGATTTTTTTTATTTTTAATCAGCTCTCCCTATATTAGGTCATAAGAACACAAAAAAATAATAAAATAATTCCTAATAATCATAGTTTTATTAAAAGTTTAAAAATAGTAAAGCTATTTAGAGACTCAGTTGAAGGGGTGAATCGGACACCATTGTGTGGGGTAAATTGGGCCATCTTTTTAAAAATTCCTCTTTTATGTATTTAAGCTTTCTTGAAGTTGGGATAAAGTAACTAATGCTTAATTAAAAATTGTTTTAATTATAACTAAAGATTAATTATAAGAATAATTTAAAACTTTCAAATAATTGCATTAAATGATAACATAATAAATAGGGTGTGGTGGCCAATATTCATAACCCCATTCGTGGGCAATTTTGACACTTTTGTTGAATTCATATTTTCCATATAAATTTCATTTTTTTATTTTTAATTTTTACCTTTTTAATAGTAACTGTTAATTATATTTAAATTAGCTATAATGTAATAAAATGTTCAAAAAAATATCCTCTAAAGAAACTAATAATAATCAATGGTTGTTCAGAGAAATTAATATTCATTTTTATGGGGGGGGTGGGGATAATCGGGCCAAGTTAGGCCTAGCGATTTAACCTTAATGCCTCGTTTAAAAAAAAAATAAATTTAAGTTTGCCATTTTAAAGCTAACATACTCAACTGTATCCAAATGAAAAAAATATATAATTAAAATCTGTCCCTAACTTTCATTTAAAACAAAGTTAAAAAAAAACTCGCATTTTTCAATATGTGAAATTCTTTTTAAGGACATTTTATACACTAATTATTATTTTTTTAAATAATATAAAAACTCTCTAGAATTTAAGATAATCTAAATAAAAACTTGTAGTACTACCACGATGAGAAAAAAAAATATTATTTAGTTCACGCCAGGACGCTATATAACAGACTGCGGGATATCCGGTATCCGGCATTCGATCTACCGAATCGCGGCCGGATATCCGGTTTACTTCCAGCCGGATATCCGGTATCCGGCTTAATTCAGACGTAATCCGGCCCATCCCTAGTGAAAACTCGTCACAGTTGTTGTCTAGGGGTTAATTTTGTTAGATCCTTTTATAACTTCTTGAAATTTAATGTCAGCTTTCAAAACGATTAATTTTTCTAATGATTCTATGGTAGTGTGCAGGATAGCAAATATTAAAGTCAAAGAATAAAAACTGGAAGTTTTTACTCGTAAATAATATTAAAGATAGTGACTAATCATCAAGTCTAAGATCGATAGTAAAAAAAGAAAAAAGCCATTATTAATTAAAATCTCTGCCCTAAATACATTTCGGGCAGTAACATCCATATTAGCAATTTTATGAAAACATAATGTCTTTTCTTAACTAGATAAGTCTAAAAATTAATTACTAACCTAACACATTACATGCTAATAATTTTATTGTTATAATTTTCATTATAGATAATTTAAATTTTATATAATAAATAAAATAGAGTCAATTATAAAATATTTTAACTTAAAATGAGGTAAAAGCGAAAAAATAACCTAACTTGTTCTTTCCAATAATTATAAGTAATACTTTGGTGGATCTCATTATTGCGAATGTAGGCCTTCAGGCAAAGATATAATTGACACACGCCCCTGCCTAAGAAGACAAAGTGACGGTGTCATCTTTCGTCTTGGAAAGAAACGTCATGGATATCTATGCCTGGAAGAGTATAAGTCTTTCCTTCGGTATTTGTACTGTTGCCATCGGCTTTCATCCTACCGCTGAGAGATTTCCCCAATGTTCTTTCGTCTTCGGGATCGTTCCTCTGTCTGATCCTTTTCGTGCCTCATCGTTAATGTTCAAAATTGATGTGGAAGTCCATCAAGATGGCAAACTGCTTTCGTTCTCCTGTGAAAGGTTGAAGTTTTTCCCAGTTCCAAAAATCCTTCTTTCTTTTTTCCAAAACAAACAAGGGGCGCTTGGTCAGGAATTGGCTGGTCTAAACACCCAGCCCCGTTGATTTTAAGAGCGACAGTTGGATTATCCTCATCCGCATAATCTGATGATAGCAGTGGCGTAACTAAGATCAGTTGCGCCCCCCCGCGAAATAAATTCGATAACTTTTAATACTATTTTCAATTTTTACATATAATTTATATCAAATATATTATAATATTAATATAATATTATATATATAATATATATAGAAATAGCATAATATAAATATTGTATATACATATATATGTTGTTATATTATATAGATATATATATAAATATATTTATATATTATATTATAGTATTATATATGTTGTATAGATATATTTATGTATTTAACTCTAATATAATATGTCATATTATGTATTCCTTCTTATTGGAGAAATTAGATAATTTTTGTGCACAAAAAACGTAATGACCTTTTTGGAAAAGTAGTGTGTAAAAAGAAATCTAACTCTACCTTGTTAATATCTAGACTCTTGTATAAAGACTTTTAATTTTGTGTAAACTAGAGTTTTAATTCAATATTTTCAAAACATCTTTTTCAGGTCTTTATATTTATAATTATTGAAATACGTGAACTAAAATGGAAGAACCCCTCCCTCGAACAAAAAAGTAGTAATCAATCGAGTTAATTGATATAGTATATATATATATATATATATAATATAATATATATTATATATATATATCTTTATTTTGGTTTTATAATCAATATATATATATATCACAGATATTAGAAATTTATAAAAGAAATAATTTAACTTGCTCGAAAGAGAGTGGAATATTGTTCTCGGTCTTGTCAAAATATGAGTTCGAAAGGATGAATCTTTAAATACTTACCTAAAACGTTTTCTTGCCGTAGGCGAGGAATTTTTTAACCACTTCTTTCAGATCAGAAGTATTAATGTTTCAATTTTCAATGCTAATAAAGCCAATGCACTTAGCCTTGTTTTTACTTCAGAGAAATCCTGTAAAAAAAGTTTTAAATTAACTTGATCTTTGGAAACGATCTTTCAGCTGTTGCAGATGTTACTTGGTAACGTCAAATACAATGAACTGCTGTACACAAGTCTGGTAAGCTATTTTGCTAAGCAGCTGGGTTTTCTAAACAATCACATTTGGATAATAAAGCTTTAATAGCCATATTTTTTTCCTTTTCTTCTTCACTTACTCCTGTGTGCTTTGAAGGTGATTAATTTGTTCATAAACCGAAAGATTAATCTAAATCGTATTTTTTCTACCAGTTTTGTAGCTTTTTCTTGCAACTTTTCATTTCGTATCTCTTCTATTGCTGGCAGGAGTAAGAGAATGAAAATATACTTTATTAAAGTTTGTTTATTGCAGTTGAAAAGTAGTTTTTATCTCCTCACAGAAATTTTAGTTGAAAACCCTAATTTACAGGCATACAATGGGAAATTAAACACAAAGTAAAAATACAATCTTTCAATAAGAAAAAAGTTCCCACCCACAATTTTATCTGTATTTAACGTCTGAAGTAATTTTTACTTCAATGTTCCAATGATCTGCTAACCCTAGTTTTCTCTCATACATCTTCAAGATTTGTTAGTCTTAGCCTCACATAAAGTTTGGATTGTTGCTTGTCCCAATAGTAGTTGCTTTCTCTGAAGATATGTATTTGGACTTTGCAATCATTTTTGTAGACAGAAATTGATTCGTTTCCAAATACTTTTAACTTTGAAACACAAGAACAGAAGAATAAACTCAAAATTGTTTCTAAACGTGCCTTCCTGAAGACCAAGGCCTTCGTTTCTTTCACTTGACTTCTTACTTCATGAATATCACTGTGAGAATAAGAACTGCGAAAATACGTTTGAACATTGTTTTTTATTCAGTAAGGAATCATACTTGGAGGACTAGTTTGACACAATTTTTTAGTGTTTTTTGTGATGCATGCTTTAATTGTTGAACAGCTGTTAATTCCTTGCCCCCGAGCTGTACTAGAACTGAAAAAATACACATATCTGTTTTTTTCAGTTTGTCTAAAATTTTGAAAAGAGCCATTAATATCTTTAACTGAATTATTATGAATATAATTTAAAATTATGAGCTCACGCAATGAATGTATTCTGCCATTTGGTAACAATTTTCATAATCCTATAATAAGAGCCCTGAAGTCCTGAAAGAATTCCCCCATATTTGCTCCTCCATCATAGCCTGGACCTCTGGAATTTTTCTAAATTTAAATTGTTTTATTGTTATCTAATACCTAATTATTTGTTTTTTTTTTCAAAGTTTTCGAAACTGTTCTCTGTTGTTTTATAAAATACCTCACAAATTGTAGCCAGAAGAGGTGCTAACTAATTTTCAAATAGTTCACACCGCAATTTTTCAACCCCCACTAAAAATGGACATAAAGGTCGGAATTTTCAGCCGATTTTGACCTTATAAAACACACAAACTGTAGTTTTTTTTTTTTTTGGCCCTCATAAAACGTAGCGGTTAGTTGTTTTCGGGTGATTTCTGTGACTGTAAGTCATTCTTCTCAGACATTTTCAATTTGTTCAAAACCCCATGTTGTTTACTTTTTCGTTATGTAACCCATAAATTTTTGTCGAAATAGACTTCAAACTTGAATATGCATAAATAGGTTCCATTACCTACTTAGAATGAGAGAATTTTTTTATTTTTTGAGTTTTGTGCTCGAGCGTTTGTCCAGATTTCCAATAACACACTTTGTTCCTGGATTTTTGAAGAAATCGAAT
>JABUQX010104244.1:0-20000 GCA_015478945.1 Trachelipus rathkii
TTTATTATTTTTATTAATTAGTTTAATTGATATTATTATTATTATTATTATTATTATTGATTATTATTATTAATTATTATTAATTAATTATAATATATATTTATTATGTAATATTATTTATAAATTCAAATTAATATGATGAGTATTTATTATATTGATTATTATTATATATATTATTATTATGTATTATTATTAATATATTTAATTATTATTATCCATAATTATAATATAATTATAATTATTTATTTATTATTATGATTATTATTATTATTTAATATAATGATAATTAAAGATTTTATAAAAATTATATTTAAATAAATATGTATATTTTATTTTATCTTTGATATATAATTATATTTATATATATATATATGTATATATTATATATTTATATAATATATATTATAAATATATTAATAGAGAATTCATATATACTTAATTAATAATATTTATATTTATATATATCAATTATATATATCTTAATAATTATATAATATAGTTTTAATTATTAATATAATATATATGAATGATTAATTATTAATATTCAAATCAGTATATCATAAAACATATATTAAAATATATAATAAAAAATATATGTAAAAATATTAAAATAATTTAATTTTATTGTGATAATTATTATATATTAATTATTTTTTAATTATTTTTATTTAGTTGATTGACTTGCTACTCAGGATTTATTATTTGTAGTGTGTGTGGCTTTCATCTCAATTCTTTTGGGTATATTAATTCGCTCATATTTCTATATCTATTGGAACAAATTGGCACGCGAGTGATTTTTATCGATTACTCTCTAGTATTCGATATCTCTTAATGGTTAGAATTATTAATAATTATTATACCTAAGATTACTCCTCTTATTACCTAGTATATAGTGGTATGTCCTCGTGAGAGTGGGGAATTTATTTATATGATAAATATTATTATTATTATTTTAATTATTTATTATTATTATTTATATTTTATATTATTTTATTATTTATTTTATTTATTAATTAAATTAATATTAATTATATATATATATATATATATTATTATATATTATTATTTAATATATTTTATTATTATTATTTAATATATATATATATATATTTATTATTATGTGTGATGATAGATTATTATTTATAATTATGAATTTATATAATTAAATAATTATTAAAAATAAATTAATGGATAATTACAGCAGTTTAACGCTTTATTTATTCGCTGTATTAGTAATAAGTAAGTAGTTAAATAACCCAGTATTTTAAATAAACAATAGCATAGTATTATTTTATATTATACAATCACCAATTGGTTTAAACTTTCTACAAACAATTTATTTCACTTTTAACTTTCACTAAAACATTAAAATGTTAAAATTCTTTATATTATTTCCTAATAACATTATTAACTTCATGCTGCATGGAATCTTTCCTATCCACCATGAATCTCCTTTTCAAAGACTGAAAATTTCGTTGTTTAAGAATGTAATTATAATGAAGTATTGTCATTTCAGTTGTTAATAGACAGCTTTTTATAAGTAGGAAACAAAAAAAAAAAAAAACTGAATTGGTTTCTGATTACCCGTTTGCGGGAAAAGCATCAGTAGGACCAAAATACAAGAATAGAAGATCATGGAAAAACAATCAGCCTACTAATAAAAGCGCTAAACAAGCTGAGAGATATGAACGAACTCAAAATAGAGATACAGTCTTAAACAACGAAATTTCCAGTCTTGAAAAGGAGATATGTTACAAGGAAGATCTCGAAAGATTTAGTAAAAGCAGATTTACATCGTTTTACTGTTTTACATTTTTAATGTTTTAGTGAAAGTTATAAGTGAAATAAATTGTTTGTAGAAAGTTTAAACCCAAATTGTTTAGATGTATTAGACATAAAAATAAATTAATTGCTAAAATGGAAGTATAATACTGGGTTATTTACAATATATAGAGTCACTATATATATATATATAAATTAACCCATATAAGCTATATATATATTATATAATATATCTATATATATATAATATAATATATATTATAGATATATAATATATATAAAATAAATATAATATATATATAATATATATAATAATATATATATATATATATATATATATTATATATATGATATATATATATGATGTAGGTATATATATAATATATATATAATATAATATAGGTATATATAATATAGTATATATATATATATATGATACTATATATATAATATATATAATATATATATATATAGTATAATATATATATGATATATATATATATATAGGTATATACTATAATATATATAATATGTATGTATATATATAAAATTATACTATAATAGATATAATATATATAAATAATTTATACTATATAATATATATAAGTATATATATATATATATATATATATATATTATAATACTATATATATATATAAATATATATATATGATATATATATATATATATATAATATATATATATATATATATACATTCGGAAAATTTTTCTGTGTGATTATTGTAGCTATTCTGCTCGATTAATTATAATTGGTAAGGGATATAGTATATATATATATATATAGTATATATATAGTATTATATAATATACATATAATATAATATATTATATATATATATATATATATATATAAATATTTATATATATGGTATACTAGTATATATATATATATATATATATAAAATATATATATATATATAAATATATATATTATATTATTTATATATATATATTATATAAATTATATATATATATATATATATATTTCACAAGATTACAGGTTCAAATCAAATATTGTTAATACAAACGGTAGAGCGACGGAGTCGCAGGGCAAGGTCGCGGGTTCAAATCCTAGTTCGGACCCTAGGTAAAAAAATTACTAGAAGTTTCCCTCCCTTGAATAGGCTATGCCGTGGGTGTGAACTTTAAATATAAAGAAAAAAAAAAATATATATTATATATATATAGTATAGTATAGTATATATAAATATTATATATATAGTAATATATATATATATATTATATAATATATATAATATATTATATCACATCATATTAAGGGATAGGCTGGGTAGGCATTGCTTATCTTATTTTTAAGAAAAATTAAATAATAAGAAAATAAAAAAAATATAAAAAATGTTAATTATAATAAGAAACCATAAGAAAATTAATCTAATCATTTATTATAAAAAATATAAAACTCTATAATAATAATTATGTTATTTTATACTATTCCTTTTCTCCTAACCAACTGCTAACTTTCTAGTACTAATAGGTCGTAAGTCTGTATTATAAAATTAATCGATACTTTAATATTTAATTAGAGAGGCAAGCAGTCTCTCACTCACTCATCGTACTCCCGCTTAAGATGTGTCCATATATTATTTTTTATCTAATTCCTTTGGTAATACCACACTTTGCAATTATATTATTTATATTTATTTTAATATATATATATATTATATTATTATATATATTATTTTATATTATATAATCATATTACTACATTAATTAATTAAATACACAATCTTTATTTATCTTGTATTATAATATATAGTAATAAGTTTATCTTATCACTATATATATAGTAAGATAATATATATATATATATAAAGTATATATATAATATATATATATTTATAGATATAAATTAAATATACTATATATATAATATATATATATATATTATATGAAAAACAAACTTTAGAAATATAATATTGATCAGGCTTTAAAGTGAATCTCATAAAACCCTTATTAAAAAACATAACGAAGAAGTTGACAAAAATCGCCAGATTATGAGAAGGCTAAGTCTTTAATTTCTTGGTAAATCAAGAATATATATTATATATATATATATATATATATATATATTATATATATAATATATATAATATAATATATATTATATATATATATATATATATACTATATATGGTATATATATATATATATATAATATATATATATATATTATAAATATTATTTATAATATTATATTAATTATATATATATATATAACTATATATAAGCTTATATATATATATATATATATTATATATATTAATTATAATATTATTATATTATATATATATATATAACTATAATATATATATATATATATATGCGCCAATCTAAAGAATACCTCGCTATTATATCTCCAAAACTACGATAGTACAAGAAAACTGATATACATATATTGGATTATCTTAGTCGTATGATATATATTTGTATTGAAAATGAATAAAAATAAAGAAAAATATTATTTTTATTTTTTATATTTTTCTAATCTATCATGCCTAGAAGAAACGAGTATAAACAATTTACGGCTTTCATGGATAAATTATTTTTTAAGGGGCTCGAATCACGACGGTAGTGACAGAGGGGGTGACGTTATAATCCATACCACCGTAGGGGGAGGCGGAGACACCCCCGCACACCTCAAAATACCAAAGAAGCGGGGGTTTTCTCGGAGCCTTTCTCCGAGGGGGGAAAATATGTCCTATACCAAATTCTCTCGTCCCTGAGACAGTAGGACGTAGAGAACCCGACTCTTTGCATCTTTGCGTTTTACCCTGTTATTCTTAGTTTAAAAAATAAATTCTTAATTCCTCATTACCACACCCATTACATATTTTATATATATATATATATTAATTTATTATATTTTATTATATATATATATATACTATATATATATTATTATAAATATAATATATATATATAATATATATTAATATATATATAATATATGGTATGCTGTATATATATATATATAATATATATAATAAATAGTATATTAAGAGTATTATATATATTATATATATAATTATATAATTATAAAAATATATAAATCCTATGTATATATATATATATATATATAATATATATTATACTATATAATATATATATATATAATATATATATAATATATATATATTATATATATATATATATTATATATTATATTAATATTATTATATATTTATATATATTATAATATATTATAATATATATAATATATATATATATATATATATTTATATAATTATATATATATATATATATCTATATATAAATATATACATATTTATATAAATATAATAAATACTTTATATTTATATATATTATATATATATTATATATATATATATAATAATATATATATATTATTAATTAAAATATAATTAAAAAAGGATTAGAGTATGTAGTATATATATTATAATATAATTTATATAGAGATTTTCTTGTCTTCGGCGCCTGTCATTCACTTAATAGAGAGTACTCTCTATTGAATAGAATCAAACTCTATATGATAGTGATCAAGTATATAACTTATAAATCATTATAGATATTCAGCTTGAGTAATATTGGAATATATATAAAATAATTATTTATTTAATTATTTTATATTTAATATTCTAATAAATAAAAACTAAATAACATTATATCTTTAAAATTTCTATAAGTCAGTATATTATTATATTATATAGGTATTATATATGAGATATACTATATATTATATATATTTATTAACGTAGATGGATCAGAGAGGGAGTATCGTTTTCCTATAACCACACCGTTATAATCTTTATTAAAGAACACCAGGATCTATAAAAATATGTAAAATACCTATTATATTAAATGGAGCGGGTGTCCGTGAGGAGACCCTATCCTCAGAGTAGGAAAATTGTACCCTAATATTATATCTCACCTATTATACGTCTGATCCCCCAGGAGCCGAAGAGAACTACCACTCTTGCAATCTTTTGCGTTTACCCTGATGTATAATTTCTTTTAGTTTAATAATAAAAAAAATTCTTTATTTACTATACATTATATCATACGACTAGATATCCAAATATTTGCTATTATTTACTTAATTGTACAGATCTAGTTAAGTTATTATGAGAGATATATTAGAAATAATAATAAATTATTTAAAAATAAAATTTTTTTTCTATTTCCATATACAAATATTATCATATACGTTGAGATTTTATTATTAATATGTTTAATACAATTATTTTATCTCTAGTACCTATATTAGGTTATTATCGAGAGTATTATATCATTAGTCAGGGTGATAACTCTTAGTTTTCACCATGACTCATATATATAGACTATTTTATTTAATTTTTTAGAGGTATCAAACCTAAGGTAAGTTATATAGCGTTGCCTTTATACCTACTGAGCCTACCATATACCCAAAAGTATCACTAGCCACTGATATATATATATAATATATATATTATAATAATATATAAATATATATATATTATATATATTATCTACATTATTTACTATACATACTTTTAAAATGAAGATTGAATAGGTATATAAATTTAATATATAATATTAATATATATATATATATATTATATTATATATAATTTATTATTAATATATATAAGAGTGACTCAATCAAGTGAGGGGAGAGGTATAAGGTTGGTATAGTGAGTATTATTAAATAACATATAATCAATATTACTGTAGAAACGAGTTAATGTAGGCTGAATAATTGATATAAATCATATAAGGTGGTTATGATGTATCACCTATATATATATAATATAAGTATATATATATATATATATATATATATATATATCGCGAGTTAGACTAGATAGGCTACAATGTGGGAGGTAGCATTTACCGTAAAGGTATAGGTATGCAGTCACCTTCATAAAAGTTTTAATAATATTTTATAAATATATCTCACTTAGAGCGGTGCATTTACACGATAGGTGAAGTTAGAGCAAATTTCAGACCAGGAAATGTGCAGGAAAATCGTAATTGTAAAGAGATTAAAGTACTTCTCATGGTTGCGAAGTTACTGTATGGCTGCACCCTCATCCTAAGATTAGTTTATCACTTGTTATGTTGGGCCAATATATTATAATAGTACTTAAAGTTTATTGGAGTGTGTACGTGAGACAAGGGAGCATAATGAATTTTATTTTAGCTCGATATACTATCTTATTATATGAGTCTACTAATGTGAAATTACAAGTCAATGTCACGATGTCGCAATGACTTGTAGGAATTCACCTTAACATTGAGTACAGATATTTTGACACTTGATGTTAGTCATAATTATAGTTTTAACCAATGCTTATTATTTATAAAGGTTAAATACCTCAGATTCCAGGTCGTGAGACAATTATTTGAAATCTCAAGGAATATCCAAGTCATGGTAAACAGCCTGATTTGGGGTACTATACCTAACGTACTTATAGATAGATATTTTATGAGACCTTGATGTGTTAATTAAGAGGTTATTATTACTAAAATTTATTAATTATATGTATATTGACATGTACCATAAAGATGTTTACTCAATCAGAAAGATAGCAATGAATGTAGGTTCTTCTCAAGGTGCGCAATTATTATTATTATCATTAATCCTTCACTATCAGTAGTAGTATAGTTAAGTAAAGTAAGTAAGTAGTAGTAAGATTAGTAGTTTATAGTGTTAATATTATAGTTAGTAGTAGAGTAGTATAGTATTAAGTAATGATATAGTTATAATCCATAGAGTCATACTCACTATTAATTTTGTCATTTATTATTTTGCTTATATTAGATTGATGTGAATTAAGCCCAACGAGTTGTAACGTACGAGTAAGTCACGCTAAGGCGCGAATATTTGACGGCGGATCGCATAAGTATTTTCATAGTTGATGACGTATATTTATATACACTATATTATACTTTTTAATAAAGTGATTATATATTCTTTTTTTATTATATTTAATTTCTTTTTCATATAACCCTTTTTCTATTTATACGTTGAGTCCAAGAGAGTTGGGGATAGAGCTGATTTTTTTTTTTATAGATATAAATACCTTTCATTATTAAAGTTTTTTTGAGAAAACCATTTAAAAGTTTTTAACTAAAAATTTCTTTTTTTTTTTTAATATAAATAAAACTGTATTTATATATTGAACACATTGTTAAATATATAATAATATTATGGAGTCGGGGGTGAGGATGGGAGAGACTAACCTAAACTTGGTCAATATTAACTATACAAATTACATTTATCCAAATGAAGCATAAACATATTTATTTCAACAAGCAATAATATTTAACTTTATATATTAACAATTTAATTATAAATAATTATTAATAAAAATAACATATATAATATATATATTATAAAATAAAGATGAACGTATTTCTAAACCTATTAACCTGGCATATATAGCAAAGTGATACACTTAGAGCCTAACTCAGGTCTATGAACTGTCCATAAGAATAAGATATCTACATTGATAAATTATTTTAATAAGCTTATTTATATATTAAAATTTGAAATATCAAAGCTGTAAAACATAAAATGTGTAAATTTAGCATCTATACATATTATAAAAAAGATAATAATTATTATATAAAAAATATTATACAGATAAATTAATTAATAAATAAATTATAATAGTAATAATAATAATTTAAATAATAATAATTAATTAATAAATAATTAAATAAATAATAATAAATAATAATATTATATATAATAATAATAATAAATAATATTTAATTAATTAAATAATATATATTTTAGAATAATTAGTGCTCTCTAGAGTCTCAGAGATCATACTTACTTCTGAGATCTTCTTATTACCGTCACATTAACAATAAATTATATTTCCATATAATATAATAATAATTATATAATTATATATTAATCTATAATTATATTATATTATTATATATAAATATAATATACACAAAACTTATATTTAATATTAATATAATATATATTATATAATATTATATATATTATATAATATATATATATATATATATATATTATATTAATTAATATATATTATATTTTATATATATTATTATATATGATATATATCCTATATATACAATATAGGTGTAGCAACTGCGAAACGACTGAGAATAATCGTGAGACAAGAACCAGGTTCATATTAATATTAGTATAAATATATTATAATATATATATATTAATATATAATATAATATAAATATATATATATATATATATATATAATATAAGTATATATCTAATTAATATATATTTATATTTATATATATATATTTTATATATATATAATAATATTTTATAAAATATATTAATATATAATATATATATAATATATATTATATCTATATATATATTTAAAAATTATATAATTATACATAAAATATAATATTATATATATATATATAATTATATATTACACAGACTGACTGTGACATTTTTAATATAGATTGTTTAATGTAATTTTTTTAAATAAAAATGTTTAATGTTGTAAATATATAAAGCTTCCAAAAATACTTGGAAGAATACAAAAAATAAACAATTAAAAAAGTACAAAAAGTAAATAAATAAATATATTAAAGAAGCCTACATAGAATATATAAACATCTGAACGCCATGAACTCATAATATTCAAACACTAGTCCAAACGGTCTTTCAATGTTAAATCATAGTACACAATTGAGAGTAAGAGAATTATTAAAGATAACGTTCCAGAAGTAACGAACGACATGAATTATTAATTTGATTATATAAAAATAAAAATGGTAAAGACAAAGTATTATGATAGCAAAGAAATTTAAATTTGGTATAATATTATATATTATAATTAGCATGGAGTAAGGTACCTAATTATTAGGATTGAGAACTACTGTCACTGTCGTTAAGTGATTATTACTTCACTATATTTACTTAGTATCTATAGCGAATTATAAAAAAAATAAAAAAAAAACTAGTAAAATCAATAGAGATATTTAGGAATCATCGTCATACATCAATTTTATCATACCTTTTTTTTTATACCCGCAAAGACTGGGGATAATATAAGGATGCGTTGAATACAATGCATTACGGAAAAGAGAACGTTATAAGATATATATAAGAGTACATGTACATCTTAAGTCTGAAAAAGAGAGAAGCCTCTAACACTTATAACCGTCACCCTCATAATAACATAATTATTTTGAAGTTAGAGAACTCGCCTATGAGCAGATCAAGGAAAATCCACCTAATAGATAGCTTTACACGGGACCTATCACTTAGAGCGAAGGACACCTTCACATTAATGGCATATCGCTCGTATTTATGGGTTCATACCCATTAGGCACAATATGGTTGGATAGTCAAAGCCATAACCCTTAACTAAATCACCCCGCCATCGACTCCTATTTTTTATGCACACTTTTATTATTACTACTAGAGACCTCTATGCCTATAACTCAAGCATTTCTCATCTTCACAGAATAATTATCCATTAACTGACTTATCAATTTCACAATATTTTACTTCGAGTCATCCCAGCCCCTCAAGCAAGAGTATTATAGTTATCTTCTTATGTATATAAAAGTAAGCACTCTAACCACTATACATCCGCTTATCACACCGATCATGTCATTCATTTCACTTTCTCATGAATAGCAAATCCACATCAACTTACTTTCACATATTATTATTACTCATCCTTTACCCCTATTTCTTCTACACCATCATAACTCTCTACACATTGATAAATTGATTTTTAATTTCAAAATGTTCTATACATATCCACACACTCAATAAATTCATTCTGTCTCAAAGATTGTAGAATCCACATAAATTGGAATATAAGGGTTGAATGGGTCCTTGTTTTACCTAATTTGTCCTTATCGATCTTCACTCAAATGCTTTTACATTAATTCAAGAGATCCATAGTCTCACGACTACTAATATACTCATTAACTGGACAGTGTACACTAAAATACATACCCTATCAATGTATATAGTAACACACATATAGCAAGCAGCGTCAGAACCTCTATGTCCCCCTTCTACATCAAATACTCAAACTTAGATTTAATTGTCAGCCAACACACCTTCCTCTAGTCAATAAAATTTAAAAGGGGATACAGCCATTTAATTATCTTGCACTCACTTAGCATTTAACATTCTAACACTTCTGAAGTACAATATTATCCGTGTTTTCCTTTTACATTCCCACACTAATTTATTATTTAAACAGCATATATATTAAATCTAAATATGTTTATGAACAGAACTACGCCTTGAGATCAAAGCTATGCCAAACCACAGGCTCACTCTACCATAAAAATCTTTGACACAACAATCACATATAGGGATGGATATTATCGTGCTATCTACTCTACATTCACACTTTTAAAATATCTATCAAAAATGAAGCCAATTAATAGCAACTCTTTACAAAAATTTATAACATAACAAGAGTTAAATTATTCAAATCAAAGATAAATAATCCATTCTCATCCGTTGTTGTTTTGGTTTTATCATCTCCGAGCTCCGCAAGAATCGAAGCGGCAACCCCACCTTTCTTCTTAAATCGTGCGTCAAACCTCCATGATATATACTAACCACACAACAAAACTAAATAAATTCAAATTATCAAATTATCATATAAATAGGTTAGGTATGACATAAACCCCTCCATCATCACCTCCCATTCTCCATCATATCTATATACATACCAATTTATCTATTAGCCACCATATATATATAATAATATATTATATATACCAATCTCACTAATTCTTTCTAAACCCCATCCATATACAAAATTGAATTAAACAGGAGGGTATAAAATACATACATCTACTATGACTATTTATTACTTATATATATATAATAGTTATTTTATTATTAAATTTAAAAACCAGTATCGAACTTTTATGGCTAACCTAATTCCCACCTTCACATTATCTCAATATGTGTTGTGGGTAATAGATAGTTTCTATCTCATCTCTAGAAGACCTTCCTCCAACATTACTAACCATATAATCTAAGTGTAACTCTGGTCACTATAAGAAGCTTTCACATTCCTATTAGTCCTAATTTATGCATACCATACCTATGTTTTGAGATTAATTCCTATAAAAACTAAAAATATTATTTATAAATTTTTATTCTTTACTTCTCTCCTTCAATTTATATTATTACTTACGTACATTTATTTTCTAATGTTAAATAGATTTATTATTTGATATCACACATCCTCTTACCTTAACTACCTAAACTCGCTTATACTTGTTCTTCACAACAATACAGTATCCTTTACAGTCACTTCAGATACCGAATTAACATCTCACTTTTCAGAGTACTTAAATTAAGCAATATATCTTCCACATTATACAACTAATCATACAAATATAATACTATAAGTTAATCCCTTATAATTCCTACAGTTACCACCCTTATTACTATACCCTTTTACCGTACCTTATTGTAAAGTGGAGTACTTATTTATGCTCTCCTCCCAATATCTTTACTCGGAACTATAATATTATTACACTCTATTATATAAAACGACTTTTAATTACACACAACTTATCACAAATCTCACAATCATAATCACCATAACTCGCTCCGTTCTTGATTACATTATTCAACCAGTTAAAATTTACATATACTATATCGCTGCAGATTTACCAATATTTCACTTTTTATTTTATAACTAACGTTTCTCACTCTATACTATAGACTCAATTATATTACCTATCCTACCCTTTGCTAAAAATGACGCTCATCCCATAATTAAATATACCATATTAGTTCTTAGCATTCCACAAACCACTCAAACAAACATACATTCACTTATATCACCTATATTAATATTAGTCTTCATACTTATTAGTATAATAATTATAATATACATAGTATTATTTTCAAAGTGTTTTCTTTCCACACTCTCCTCACATATATTTCATCATAGTTATCAATTAAATTTGCAATTAGCATATGACCCATAATTTATACATATTATTATTAATTCCACTAAAGTACAGATTCTACTTATTTAATATAGCTCATTTCATAATACCTTATTCACCTACTTCCTTCTTAGATATATATTATAAAGTTAGCTGCACCATATTCCCTTTACTAAGAGTTTTACCATTCATTAGTACTCTTCATTTACACAAACTTTAGATACTAATTTAATTAATATCTTCATATTTATTAAAGAAGTTTTATTTCCCCTCATTATTAGTATTTCTTTTATTTCCTCTTATATATATATATATTATCCAAACAATCTTATCTTATTTGTAAACTTATCATCATTTAGCTTGATAAGTACATTATTCAACACATCGACTTCTATTTTTACTTTATTATTTATGACCGCTTACATCTAACCATCTTCATTTCAACACCTACTATTACAACTTGTTTTAATTACAATTTCATTATTATATACCATTTATATATAGACACATCTCATACATATCTATCCTTATTGTCATACTGAGACTACTTAAACTGCTATAGTACTTTAGCTTTCAATTTGCTTACCCTGATACGTTCAAAGTTTATACAAATTATCAACTTAGTTTCACTTTAATTTTCCATATGATTTTACATGCGGAGTGTTATCTTAAGATATACTTTATCCTTATATTAACTAGTTTTAAAACTACTTAACTTCTCATTACACTTAATTGGCATAATACTCATATATTATACACTTTACTTTCCTATCTACACTTACCTCTTCACATTATCACAAAACCTCACAATAGAATATTAGGAATTTTAATATATATATTAATAATTATTATAATATATATATTAATTTAATTAATATATATATATTTATTAATAATATATATTATAATATATAATAATATATATATTATATATATAGTATATATAATTATATATAATATTAATATATATATAATGCACGTATGATATATTGCATGTTATTCCATATATACAAAGGGATGGAATGTGATAAATAAGGTAATTAAGTATTTGGTAAAGCATAGTAAGTTATAATAGTTGTTAATTTCTCATCAAAGTAATATTATGTTAAGGCAATGAGCGTTCTCCTTTATATTGGCTCCTGTAATAAGAGCAGACTTCAGTTAAGATTCAACACATGACAATATAAGCAGTGTGCTCTTATTGGTATATAATTATATTATATATTTGTTAGTATAGTCAATAAAGGGCATTATAAGGCGCAACAATATATTTATATAAAAAGGCGGAACTAGCATAATGAGCTATAGATTACATTATACTATTATCAACATACCATATTTTGTTTCAGGTAGTAAAGATGCAGCATTTTTTATTTATATAAAGTACCTACTAAAAGTTTAGAACTTATAAAGAAGAATAGTTACAATAAATACTTTGCAATATAATTCTAAAAACCAGATGTATAATAATCACTTTATTATATATATTATAATAATATAATTTAAATATCATATATATTTATTAACTTAATATCATATACATATTCATATTTATTTAAGATAAATCGTATTCTAATTACACATCTATTATATATAAATATAATAATTTATTATATATAATATAATATTATTATATTATTATATATTAATATATTATATATTATATATATTAATATATTAATATATATAATATTATATATATATATATATATTATATATTATTATTATAATATATATTATTATTAATATATACTACTTATATTAATTAATTAAAATATAATAATATATATAATATAATATATATATATATATTATATATTTAGTTATATTGCTCATTTCTAGAAAATTTGGTTTTTATAATGAATAATTAAAAACCAATATAGCCTCTAATATTAACATAATGTATTTAATATTATTTTTTTCTTAAAGATAGTGATTACTCACCTTTATATAATATAAAATCCTCGAAAAATTAAAATAAGTAATAATAAAACATATAGATACAAATATTACAAAGAGAGAATGGAATCTTCTTCAAAAATTAACATATAATAGAGATTTATTGATAGGTTCAAGTAAAAAATTAATTACAAATCATACGTTTCCGGAGAAAATATATATCTATTCCCATCATTAAGGATATAATCAAGAGATTTATTAATTATATCTTAAAATAATTATAATAAAAACAGCACTTCCTGATTAATGCGATATGAAAAAAATAGTATATCCAAAATTAAAGGTTTATGGTAATCTATATTTAGAATACATTATTTAAATTATGAAGAGCTTGCAATTTTGTAAGGACACATACAATCTTACTTAGTTGGAGAAGATTGAGGGTTTAAGACTGGAGTATGTAAGTATTGAATTCTGAATTATTCATTATATTAATTATATCATATAATTGGTTAGGATTTTGTGTCAGTATCTTGATGTTGCTTTTTTATTATGATGGTGTATTTATTTTTATGTGACTTATAAATGGGTTTCTGAATAATAACTATATAATATGCGGAGGAGGAGAGTTGGTGTAAAAAAGTGCCTGTTCTTAGACTGAGCCAGCCTTACATATGTTATACTAGTATACCATCCTAACGAGTGAGAGTTGAGACTTATGGAGAGAGTTAAATTTTTTGCTTATATAGGTTAGCTTATATGAGAGAGTATACATCAGCACGAATATATTTTATATATAACGTTTAAGGAACACTGACGAGTCTTAAGTAACAAGCAGTGTCATATTAGAGTTATAGGGCATACCATAGAGGGAGAGTACACGCTTTATAAGGATTATTTTATATTAGATAAGGGACACTCTAATGATTGTAGTTTAGGAGAGTTTTGTAATATTATAGATATAACATTAGTGATTGGTATTGAGAGATGAGGCAAATTATAGAAATCTATAATGATGAAAATGCAGTTTTAAGAGTGAACTCTCAAGTTCATAAATATGGATATCATGTAATAAATAGAATTATGCAGGTTCTGTAAAAAAGTGATAAATCTTTTCAAAACTATATTGTTAGGGACAATTGTCCGAAATTAATTAGAGTAAAGGTAGCATAATGTTATGGGTTTCTATTCCTTAGTTGAAATTATCATATTCTGGTGTATTTAAGAAATCTTGTTTCATAATATACATGAGTTATTAATTTTTAGAAGAGACGAAGGTTCTATTTTATTGCTCTATAAAGTAATATACTAAATAATTAGCTATATTAGAAAAGTTTACTGTTATTAATTCCAATAGCACCTGATTTACTTGGGAGCGCATTTGGGACACACGTATAATTTAGAGTGGAAAAATTCGAAATTTCTTGCGAACTAAAGAGTAGTGGTGTGTGACAATACCTAGCAGTGAGTACACGAAGACGGAAAGCCCATAAGCGATCGTGATCTGTAGAGTAGTATTTCGTTCTTAAAGTATTGGATGAAAGTGTTGGTGCTTCTTCTTCGGAGATGTTTCCCTATCATCTAATTGAAGAATAAGTGCAGATCGGGTACAATTCTCATTTTATTTAAATGAGACTCCAAATTCTATATAAAAAGATAAAAGTTATTCTTAGAGTCAGTTTTTTTACATTTGAGTAACTAGAATTCAAAGTATTGTTAAGAGTAGTTCGAATAGATATGAGCTAGATTTGGATGAGGGGAAACTGTTGTATTCAAGAAAGGGGATAACTCTATATATGTTTTGAGTTAAGATAACAAAAGCAAAAGGTATCGTCTATATAACGTTTATAGTAGTCAGCAAAGAAGTTAGCCATAATTTTTGGAGCAGGACACGCTCCAAAGCCCTAAGCCAAATTTGAGTGTAAGAATATAGTTGAGTGTGGTATAAGAATGGGGAAATATATCCTATTTTTTTTTGGGATGCCTACGCGATTGGAGCCCAGCAGGCAAAAACTAAACGTTTTACTATGGTACTATAATATATTGTGTGCAATAGCACAAACAAAATATCACGACAGTTTACCTTTAAATATAATTACATTGTTGCGTACAGCTCATGATTTAACAACTGAAAGGAATAAGAAATATAAATATTTTAAATACAAATATTTTATTTGGGATGCACTTTCTTCGTCCAACGTTCAATAGCGAATTTATCAATCCACCTGATCTATAAACAGACCGCCTTCGCTTTGCAGATGGTAAAAGTATAATGTTGTGTAGAGTCTGAAGTTGAGGCGGACGAGACGTTTCAGTGAAGGTTGCAATGGACTCTATTGAAGAATGACTACAAAGAAGTCTGTTTCATAGAAGTGCCTCTTCTTCTGTGTAGAAGTTGCTTTTAACATGCATTGGCATTTGTTATGATACCATTAACTTTTGACGATCTTTCAAAGCTCACTTAACTTTATTACTTCTTAGTTTCTCGCATTAATGTAAGACGTTTCGACTTTCTTTCACTAGATGTAGAGTCCATTTTAACTTAATAAATTTATTATAACAGTATAAGGTTTGGAAAATTGAGAGATAAATGCAGAACACACGAAGACTTTAAGCAGACTGACAGTCTGCTCGTTCGTGCGTGCGTTTTCTTTTGCACAACACTGAAGTAGTTAAAAGCGCCCGTTATGCGAAAACCGTTAATCGAGTAGCCCGTTATTGCGAGGTACTTACTGTAACTTAAATATAAAGACGTTAAAGTAAAATTTTACATAAGTAATTGCACATATTTATATAAGGTATCCCTTTTGCCTTGATTGATACAATTAATAAACCCTCTGTATCTGACTCTTTAAACAATTTACCCAGCTGAAGATGAAGCTCATAATAATAATAATAATTATATATTATATATATATATATATATATATATATATATATATATATATATATATATATATATATCATATATATATATATATTATATATATATAATATAATATATATATATATATATATATATATAATCTAAAGTGTGTAGAATTTGAACTAGCAAGCTATATATATAATAATATATATATATAATATATATTAATATTAATATATATATATATAATAAATATATATATAATATATATAATATATTATATATATACTTTAAAGGAAATTAAATTATTTATCTTTTTTACTATATTTGTATTGTATTTCCATTTATTTTATATTTGTCCTATTTTTGCACTATTTATATGATTGGATGAGTATCTACATTTATGACTAAACATAGATATGTATATATTTAAATAGACTTTTATCACTCTGTTCCTGGTCTGGGAAGTATTGCATTAACGCGTATTCATGTTGGAAAAATATATTTTACTTAAATGCTATATTTTCAAATTGTAAACCACCCTTGTACTTATGTAAACACATATGTAAATATTAGGAAATAAAATCTTGCTACTTAATAAAATATACTAAATTTTCAAGGTGAATACCACGAGCAATTTTGATTGACAGCTCGTATTTATGTTAGTACTTATGTAAAGATTTCAATATAAATCTCTAACATAAGTATTATACAAATTGTATATAAATCAACACCTGCCTCAGTTGACATATTTCCCATTAGTTACAAATGATAACATTTGCAGACAAAACTCACAAGAAAGGGATCTGAAGTAAATGATAAGCCAAGCAAGAAACTTTTTTCGGACAACATTCTCGTACGTCGTGGACAAGGCGAGGTCTAGTTTGCCATGGTCTGAGCAAGTGGGGTACGACAGGTTAAACTTGCGGATTCTTTGGCACGGTCTCGTTTACCACGGTCTGGGCAAGGGAAGCAATCCTCTTGGATCTAATAGAAAGGCCCCCTCAAAAATGGTTATTTGTGGTACTTATATTTCAATAAATAAAAATCATTTTTAAAACGAAGAATAGTAAGTAACTCCATGTTAATTTAATAAAAAGGTAAATAAATATTAGAAGTTATAGTTCGAATCATACACTTTTAGTTCATTTATTAACTAAAGAGACAGCTTCAGAAACTTTTGTTTCTTTAATTAAAGGGAAGTCTTAATCCAGTAGTTACCTACTAGTTGAGTGGAAAGTACTTGTGCATTAAAGAGAACACCCAAATTCTTTGATAAGATTCACATGCAGTAGCTACTGACGTCCTGAGTGTAAGATTTGAACTAAGTCAACTATTATAGTATAGTAGTATATATATAGCAGCATATACAGCAGCATATATATATATATATATAGCATATATATATATATATATTATTATTATTATATTATGTTATATATATATATATATATATATATATATATATAGCTTCAATGTACAAGGACCCACCACGGCTCACAGAGAAGCGGCCATATATATATATATATATATATATATATATATATATATATATATATATATATATATATATATATATATATATATATATATATATATATATATATATATATATATATATATATATATATATATCATATTATTTTTTTAATAGTCAATTTATTTTCATTCTATTGCAAATTTAGAATGGTTTGGTCAGATCTTGTTTTTGATATAAAAATTCATAGTGAGGAATTTTTTTTTTTTAAGCCAAAGGAAATTTTTGGCAAAAACTTTCTTAAAAAGAGGATAACTTTTCCTACTGAGGTTAGATCTTTTTATGGGGGTGTGTTCTCCCATCAAATTCCGACAGACCATAAATAGTGCTAAAGAAAAAAACAACTAAAAACCGGATTATTTTGGGTGCGATGGATTTTGCCAAGAAACACTTTAATTATTTTTTGTTCTCGAACAAATCAGTAGCATCTATCTCTTCCAATACAAATATATAGCAATATATATTATTATTATATATTATATATATATTATATATATTATTATATATATTATGTTATTATTATATTATATTATTATTATACATATTATTATTGATATTATTATTATTATATTATACATATACATATTATTATTACTATATTTCCATATACATACATACATATACATATTATTATTATTATTATTACATATATTATTACATATATATACATATATATATATATATATATATATATATATTATTATTATTATTATGAATATATATATATTATTATATTATTATATATATTATTATTATTATATATATATATTATATATATATTATTATTATTATTCATATTATATACATATACGTATGATCATCATCGCCCATCTTCTCTCTCCCAAGACTGAGGGGGAGGGGTGGGCGACACATGAACTGGATACAGAAAAGTGGTAGAAAAATATGACGCAAGTCGAAAAGAAATCCCTGCCTTAACACCCCCTT
>JABUQX010104244.1:32500-36950 GCA_015478945.1 Trachelipus rathkii
TATATATATATATATTATATATATATATAAGGTATATAAAGAGAGAGCCCGAGTAGTAAAAAGTTACTGGAGTCGCCACTGATATATATGTTATATATATATATATATATATATATATATATATATATATATATATATAAGAAGTAAGTATATATATATATAGTATATATTATTATTATATATATACATATTTTTATATTATTATTATTATTATTATTATTACATATTATATATATTATTATTATATTATTATTATTATTATATTATTATTATATATATACATATATATTACATACAATATTGTTGTTATTATTATTATTTCATATTATTATTATTATATTATTATTTTTATTATTATAGTTATTGCTATTTCAGACGGATATCATTAGTGGTACAAATTCTAAAGAGGATAAGTACATAAATGTGAATTTGCAAAAGGTGAATTCGCAAAGTCCGTTTGAAAACATTATTAAGAAGGAGGATATGTTACTTGTTTCTGCAGTTAAATCTAAAAAAGAAATGTTAGAAGTTTATGAAAATAAGAACATTAAAATAAAAGATGCAGAGGCAACAGGCATACTTTCAAATAAATTTTCAATAAGTAAAGTTAGTAGTACGAATTCTAATAAAGAAAATATAGAGAAGAATAAGTACAAAAGAGCAGATTTTAAAAGTAATCCGCATTCACTTGTTGAGAAATTTACTACGGGAGATGTTTTAAATGCTTCTAAAATTAAGTCAATGACGGCCAACCTTAGTATATCTAAAGCGAATTTTAAAAGTAATCCGCAAAGGCCTTGTCAAGAAACAAAAGCTTCTAAAGTTAAAAATAAAGTAATGAAGTCTCTTCCAAAGTTCAAAGTTCCTAAAACTGAAAATGAGTTTGAAGATATAAAAGATAAAGGTTTAAAAAACCATATAGATTTAAGACAAAACCTAAGTTGTAAGACAAAACAAAGTAAGATAAAACCTAAGTTGTTTTTTAAACAAAAAAAGACAAAACGTATTAACAAGCAAAGAAAGAATAATATTTTAAGAAGTTATATAAAACTTTGTAAACCAAAGTTCAATAAGAAACAAGGAAGAAAAGGTACATTTCAAAAAAAGAAAGACTTTTTCAATGTAATTGAGTTTAATAAAAGAAAAATGAATGATATCACGAAACATTTTTGTTTTCGAAAAGTCAGAAAGAATAAAATATCATTTTTTATTCTTATAACCCAGAGAAAGTTGTATATAGGATTTAAATATGTTTTTAAATATGCATTCACGAAAGAAATTTGAAATTTGATTTGATATTTTAGTTTAAGTAAAAGGAAAAAGAAATTTCATATTTCTTTTTATTATAATTTTTTTTTGTTTAAGAAAGGATTAAATAATATTATAATAAAGTTTCCAAAAACGGGGAATGTTAATGTTTATTTAACATTAGAATTTCCTGCAATAGAACGTTGCAAGATTTAGTAAGTAAAAACGCGCATGCGTGAAACTGAGATATAAGCTTAAGAAATTTCTCTCGGCACTTGCAATGTGTGGAGAATAACATGAAGAAGTGTTTATAAAATGAAGCTTACGAACAAAGATGATTTTACTATTTGATAGAGTCATTAAAAGCCCAATAAATCAGGTAGAGAAACTATTTTATGTTATATGATTTGCTAATAAATGTATTTCGATTTATGACTGGAAAAATCTATTGTAAAATTACTGACGATCTGTTATATAGTTTGTTCTATTTATTATATATTTGTTTTATATTTTAGTAGTTATTTTTTTGTATATAGCATTTTTTACATTATTGTTTTTTGTTGTTTTAATTACAGAACCAGAAGTTCATATGGCAATATGTACAAATAAAGTCTTTTTGGATTTCTGCGTATGATTCCTTCTTTTTGGCTCTATCCTAAGAAGCTATTTTTAACAATATATATATATATATATATATATATATATATATATATATATATATATATATATAAATTATATATATATATATATATATATATATATATATATATATATATATATATATATATATATATATATATATATATTATATATATATATATATATATATATATATATACATATATATATATTTATATATTACAGCAAAGAGCACATATATGCTAAGGTTATATTGTTATATATATATATATTATTATTGGTTATTATTATTACATATACATATTATATATATTATATATATATTATTATATATATATTATATTATTACATAGATGTTGGCATTGGTTGTTATATTGCTATTGGTTGGTTGGTTATTATTGTAGATTATTATATATATTATTGTTATTATTACATATATTATATTATATTACATATATTATTATATATATATATGTATATTATTATATATATTATTGTATATTATTATTAGTTATATCATATATATTAGAGCTATTACATATATATATATATTATTATTATTATATATATATTATTATATTATTATTATTATTACATATATATATACATATTATTATTATTATTATATATATATATATTATTATATTATTATTATTATTATTATTATTAAAGAAGATTATATATATATATATTATTATTATTATTAAATATATATATATTATTATTGGCTGTTGCTATATTATATATATATACATATTATTATATTATGTTATTATTATTATTACAAAGAAATATTAGTTGGCTATTATTATTATTATTATTATTACATGTTATATAAATACATTATTTATTAACTCAATAATATACATAAGTATAAATATAAGATATATGTTAATATATATATTATGTATATATTATATATATATATATATATATATATATATATGTTGGATATTACATATATATATATATATAGAATAATTCAGGAATTTATAGTGTAGCTTGCAATAATTGATCAAATGAATTCCGCAATAATAATTTTATCTTGCAAAAATATTGAGAAAGGAAATTCTTGAATCATTTATAATAAAAAACATAAAACTTCAACAAAAATCCAGGAGAAATAGAACTTGACAACCTGTTAAATAATTTATTAATGGAAGAAAAATGTTACAAAGGCTTCCTTAGAAAAATACATTAAGAGTTTGGTCGAACCAACTAAAGCTGTCCAGTGTTCATTTTAGAATTTATTCCTTTTTATAGTTTACAATTCCTTGAATAAAGACCTCCAGATGTAGGGGTCGAAAGCTTGGTGTCTGTTTATTTTTATTCTTAGCACTCTTTTTTTTAAAGTCTTTGTTACATCGTTTTATTATTATAAATTTTTATTGTTTTTAAATCACCTGGGTTCTTAGTTAGTGGTTGTAGAGAGTTCTGGGTGATTTTACTTCTCCTAAATAAATATATATGTTATTATATATATATATAGTATTTTTATATATATATATATATATATATATATATATATATATATATATATATATATATATATATATATATATATATATATATATATATATATATATATATATATATATATATACACATTACACATATATGTAAAAACATATATATATTATATATATATAAACATCCATTTTCTTTTTAATTATAAAGATATATAAATATTATTATTATTCAGATTTTGTTTATTATATATTGTAATTATTATAATATATTATTTTATTTTATAAATTAAAATATATATTATTATGTTATATTATTATTATATTATACATATTATATTACATATATATATATATACATATATTATTATTATATTATATTTCCATATATATATACATATATTTATTTTTATATAAATATTACACCAATATATATATATATCCATATATTATATATATATATATTATATATATTATTAATATTATATATGCCATACATACATACAATTACAGCATATATAGGCATATATATATATATATATGTTGTTATATATATATATATATATATACATATATATACATTTTTACACAAACACACTCATATAAATATATATATATATATATATATATATATATATATATATATATATATATATATATATATATATATATATATATATATATATATATATATATATATATATATATATATACACATATAAATTTAGTATCACAATAATATAAAATTATTTGTAAATTTTGTATTGCCTTTCAGTAACTCTTTGATTGAAAAGTTTGAATATTTTTTAATTGTATCTATTTTTGTTAGAGTTCTTTGATTTCTATTTTTAGGAAATTATTTAAAAGGAATATATTATTATTATTATTATTATTATTATTATTATTATTATTATTATTTTTATTATTATTATTATTATTATTATTATTATTATTATTATTATTATTATTATTATTATTATTATTATTATTATTATTATTATTATTATTATTATTATTATTACTATTGAATGCTGTATGTAGAATGCGAAAGCGTTTCACGATAATGCGAAAACGGTTTTGAACTGGAACGAAGCAAC
>JABUQX010104245.1:0-20000 GCA_015478945.1 Trachelipus rathkii
ATGACAGAATGAAACTTTGATTTCGGTTAGCAGCTTTTACGAGAATGGGGACCCATTCCTCATCAATGTGACTGGAGGGTCTTTCAACTCCTAGGCTTTTTTCGAGTGCCCTTACGTAGAGGAATGGTCTGTGCTCAAGTTTAAGATTTTTGAGGTGGTAGCGATCGCCAGTTAATGTAATGACATCCGGAATGACATGTCTGGCTGACATCTGGAGGCAGGTGCAGCATATGGAGAAACGAATTCGAGAACGACTGTTTACGGGGGGCACCTTTTGCGGATTGCCCGGACCGTTGGGCAGCCTGAGAGGTTCGGGGTTTGTTCTGTCGACGAATCGATGAATTTGCGAAGGACTCCAGTGTAGAAGAAGAAAGCAAATCATAGGTACCAGGTCTAGAAGTAGTAGGGACCGTTCGTAGGGTTTAGCTGGGTTGTTTGCGTAGATGGTAGATGTTGTTGTTGTTCAGCTCACCTTGGTTTAAACACGTTATTTCGTTCAAGGGCTTTTCCATAAAAATTTTACTACAAACTTCGTCTCCATGGATGAACAACATTAAACAATAATGTAAATGAGATATAAACGTTAAATAACAGGATGGGCTGAAAGGCGTTATATTTGCATAAGGAAGGGTAATCCGCTTCTCCACAGCAGGTTCACAATCCAAGAGACCCACCACAACCCACCCGGGACCCCACCCCGCTAGGTGGGCTGTTGGATTGGCCTCGGGCAGATCTCCCAGAAACTCTACGTCCGGTGACCCACCCGATTTACCACACCGGCACCATAGTTCTTTCACGCAAAAGTAGAAGATGATACACCAAAGGTTTTTGCAGAACAAAGCCTCCTCAGTGGTTAGCCAAGGCTCAGGTTCCCTACAAATGGGCGGGGCCCGGTCAGAGGTGAGGCATAAAGTGGACCGGTTTTTTAAACTGTACCTCATCCACGGGGAGGAAGGTGTGGGGTGAACTGAAAAACCCATGCAGGAAGAGGCACCGGATGGCCCGTGGGGCCAGTGATGCGGAAAAGGGGAAGAGGCAACATGTGATACAAATAATTGGAAGGGACTTATGGGTGGAGATTCAAAAAAAATCCAGTTTTTTCGTCTAGGGACACTAAGCGGCAGTATACCCCGCCCAACAGTGTCCCAGAGAGCCCACCCACCAACTGCAAGGTAACTGGACAGCGGGTGGGATATATATATATATATATATATGATATATATATATATATATATATATATTATATATTATATATATATATATTTATATATATATATATATATATATATATATATATAGTCAGATGGGGTAAAAAACAAAACAAAAATCTAACTTTTGTTTTTCTCCTCATACACTTGACATATAGAAATGCTATGGTATACATGTTATTGAGGTTGGTACTTAGGAAAGTATGAATGTAGGTATTAAAAATTTTTTATTTTTTTCTTAAAAATCCAAAAAAACAAGATTTTTTTACCCCATTTCAAGTTGTAAAAGGGGTTAAAAAAAAGAACAAAACAGTGGGGGTAAAAAAAAATATTATTTCTAAAGCTACTTTCAATGCTTCTAGCCATTTTCCTGGAGTGGCTCATGTACTTTCCTGAGGGTTTTCACCCATTACCCTCTTGTTTCTAGTTCTGTCTATTTACTTTCATGAGCAATTTTTCTCCCTACCCCCCTTTGTTCTAGCCTCATCATTCAAGCTACTTTCCAACTTTTATGTATTTCGGATGAGCATTCTATGCTCTGACATCATCACTCAGCTACTTTCCATATTTCCAGCTACTTTCATTTCCAAACTACTTTCCAAACTACTTTCAAATGCTTCTAGCTGTTTTTCCTGAGTGCTCATGTACTTTTCTGAGCGTTTTTCACCCTACCCCCCTTTGTTCTAAGCTCTTCTATGTTACTTTCATGTGTTTTCTCCCTAACCCCCTTTGTTTCTAGCCACCTTCATCATCATCAGCTACTTTCCAACGCCCACTTTCCAGACTTTTATGTACTTTCGATGACATTCTATGCTATACATCATCACTCAGCTACTTTCCAGAGCTACCTTTCCATATTCCATACTTTTCCAAAGCTACTTTCATATTTCCACTTACCTTTCAAGACTTACTTTCCCAATGCTTCTAGCTTTTCCTGAGTGCTCTGTACTTGGCCTGAGCGTTTTTTCACCCCAACCCCCCTTTGTTCTAGCTCTTATATGTACTTTTTTCAGACCCTACCCCCTTTGTTCTAGCCTCATCTTCCAGATACTTTCCAATCTACTTTTCAACTACTTTCCAAACTAATTTCAATGTTTTTACGAGTTTTTTTTCGGTATGATATCATAGCCATTCAGCTACTTTCCATAGAGCTTTCCAGAGCTAACTTTCCATGGTTAATAATAAGTACAATGCCGGGTTAAAAAAAACTTTTTTTTTTTTACCCCATTTTGGAAAATTTTGATGGGGTAAAAAATTTTTTTTTTATGGAGTACAATCCAATAATTTCAAAAAAAATGATTAGTTTGCCAAGTTCCTCCATTCAATTATGTATTAACTTACCAAAAAAAAAAGAATTAAAAAATGTAATACATTTTGAAATGGTATAGCAAAAAGTTCGTTAAAAAACTGGTAAAAGAAGTTTTGCAGCCAATTTTTTTTAACGGGGGTTCAGACATTCTGTTATCGGCTGATTACTGGTCAATTTAGAGCAGGCCCATTTCTTTTCGGCATTTTTAGATTAATTAAAGAAGGCTACCCAGAAGCAGCCCATAAATATTCAAAAAAATATTTTCAGGAAAGGGGGGAGGGTTTTTTTTTTTTTACCCCACCAACCTCAGAAACTTTTTTTACCCCGCCTAACTATATATATATATATATATATATATATATATATATATATATTTTATAGATAAAAATATATAAAAATATATATATATATTATATATATATATATATTATATATATATATATATACCGTATATATATAATATATATGATATATATATATATATATATAACTATATAATATAGTAATATATATATATATACCCCTCTGCACTACTATTACCGAAATTGTGTTTTAGGAATACATAGGCTAGTATAAGAAACAATAGATATCGAATACCATAGTTCAAATGATAAAAAATATATTATACTGTATATATATATATATAATATATATAGTATATATATTATATAGATAGTATATATATAGTATATATATATATATATATATATATATATATATATATATATATTGGCAAGTTAAAAATACTAAAAGTACTTGCAAGAACTTTGCAAATTTTCAAGTACAAAAGGATGCAAGTACACTGGGTTTTTGATATTGCAATACAAGTCTCCAAAAAATGTACTTAATTACAAACTTGTACTTGAACCAAAGCCTGATATATATATATTATATATTATATATATATATAATATATATATATATATATATATAAATATATATATATATATATATATATATATTTAATATAGTATATATATATATCTATATAAATTATATATATATATATATATATATATAAATCAGCTTGCAAAATTTTTCAAAATTAAAATTTTTTTAAAGATCACTTTTTACACTGATTTATCTATTGGCTACTGTCTTCCCTTTCCTCGCTCTTTGTATTGTCGCCTACTTCATAAAGTGCGATAAAACAAAATTTCAGTCAGTTGGAGTATAAGAAAACCATATGGGATTATTCCACTTTGAGTCTAACTTTTTTTTCCTAAAGACAAATCATTTTTATTTCTTTATGCTTTATTACAATTTATTTAGAGTCTATGCTGTGATTTTTATAAAAATCTATTTAGAGGCACTTACTGTAAACAATTACCAATATAAAATTACCCTCTATTTTAGGTTCTCATTAGTATAAAAAATTTGCAGTTTACATTTTGAATAACTGAATTTTAGATTGCTGACATCAACTGCATAAATACCACTGTGTTGAGTAGGGAGTGAAGTAAACAGAGAAAAAATAAAATGACATTGTTAACTTTGTTGGATAATGGTAGATTTGGATTGCATAGAGCTTAGTTTATGTGTAGTTTCACTTGATTTAAATTCTATTATTAAAAAAAAGATTAGGTGTTGAAAGTTGAAGTTTCTATCTCACCTTAAATTGCATGTACTGAGAGATGGGATAGGATGGGACAGTTTTTGGTAGGCCAATGTTGCTTTTTTACATTTTTATGTTCTCCTAATTATGGAAATCCTATAATAATAACGTTTATAAATTAATACCTATAATATGCCTTACAGAATTCAGTCAATTCACCCATCAAACATAGTACACAAAAAGTTAACCATAGTACAAGTAACAAAGCTTACTTTAGGGCTTAGGGTAAACCAAAGTTTACCCTATAATAATAGGGTAAACTTTGGGCCTATTGAGACTGTCCCTGTCAAAATAAATATTTTTCAAACACATGCTCATATGCAATCTTCATTACCATAAAACAAAATTGCAATTTACATATTGAATAACAAATAAATGTTAGATGGCAGACACCAACTACATAAGTACCCATGTGAATAAGGAGTTCAGTAAAATAGGAAAATAAATCACACTTTTAAAAAAATTAAGTGCTGGAAGTTATAGATTCTATTTAACCTTAATTAAATTGCATGTTCAGAGAGAAGGAATAGACCTATATGTAGGGCTTTAACATAACAAAGTCAAAGTTTACCATATATTACCGTAATAATCATAACCGGTGTAAGTATATATACGGTATATAGATATTATATATATTATATAAATATAATATATATATATATATAGTATATATATAAGGGGGGGTGGCGGGGGGGGGAGCAGGGACGCGGGTAAGTATATATATACTAAATATATATAATATTATATATATATATATATATAATATATATATATATATATATATATATATATATATAAATATTTTATATATATAGAAAATTCTATATTTGAATCAGTTCATATTTTCTGAAAAAATTTTCTAAGTTCAAAAAAATTTCTAAGTTCAGAAAATTAAATTAAGTTAAGTTTTTAAGAAAATTCTTTAGTGGCAAAGCTTCTGGCATAATTGCAGAAGCTTGCCACTAAAGAATTTCTTAACAAAACTTAACTAACTTAAACTTCCTGATCTAGAAAATTTTTTTGAAACAGAAAATTTTTTAGAAAATATTGAACTGATTGCAAATATAGAAGCAATACCATATAGATATAATATAATAAAAAATATTATATACATAAAAATATAAGAAATAATATATATATATACTATATATATATATATATATATATATATATATATATATATATATATAAGGTAAGTATTAATGGTCTCATACAGAATGGGAGGTTGGATAAAAAAAATGTTCACAGGGTAGCCTTTATGATACATAAATAGATGTTCTAGGAGTGAAATTTTTTTTTACCCCTATGTTCTAGGGGTCAAATGAGGTTAGGTTAGGTCAATTCATCCAAATGAAAAAAAAAATTAATTGTCACCCATAGATCATCCATTTTATGTATTGTAAAGGCTACCGTTTAATTTTTTTTTTTTGAATCCGACCTCCCATGTGTAGCCATTAAGGTAACGTTTTACCATGCTTTACCAATATATATATAGATATATTTATATATAATATATATATAATATATATATAATATATATATATAATATATAATATATATATATATAATATATAGTATAGCATCGGGCGGAGTGACTGGGGCCCACGTCTTTTAGAGGGGTGAATTCGGTCCCTCTAAATAAAATAAAAATATTTTTAAAAAAAAAATTTTTCACTCAGATGTTAAATAGGCCACGACGGTAGTACTACAATTTTAGTTAGCATCATCATTTAATGTCTAGAGAGTTTGTATATTTTTAAAAGAGATATTAGTAAACAGGATGCCATAGAATTTCACTTTTGAAAATGTGAGTTTTTTTAACTTGTTATAAAATGAAAAAATTGTGAATTGCATTTTAATTATTTTTTTCAGTGTATACACTCGGGTATGTTAGCTTTAAACTGGCAAAGTAAATTTTTGTTCCCAAAAGAGTATTAGTGGCTAAATCACGGGGCTTAACTTGCCACACCATAAAAATTGATGATGGGTGAATTGGGACCACCATTGTTTTTTCGTATTTTAGCGTATTATTATTGACATTTTTTATAAATTACAGCTAACTTAAAAAGGTAATAATTACACTTTGAGTAAATAAAAATTAAAAAAAAAAAAAAAAATTTATATAAAAAAATGGGAACTCCAAAAGAGTAAAATTGGTTTAGTTTTTAGCAGAGAGGGGTGAATCGGACCACCTTATTTTTATTCTTATTTTATGTATCATTATTGACATTTTTATTACTTATTACTAATTTTAATATGATAAACAATTATTATATTAAGTAAAAATTAAAATATAAAATTGAATTTATATGTAAAAAAGGAATTTAAACAGATGGTCCGATTCACCCCTCAATGGTGGTCCGATTCACTCCTTCAAGGTGAGTTGATATAAACTTTATTAAACTTTAGATAAAATTTTTATTATTAGAATTACATTATTATTTTTTTGTGTGCTTATTACCTACTATATGGCCTTGAATTTTAAAAAAAAAAAAAATTCCAAAAAGTGCATTAGGGGAAAGTCGGGAGACCAAGTTATACCTAAAGTGGTCCAAGTCACCCCGCCCGACGCTATATAGTTATATATATTTATAAATATATAATATAAATATATATAGATATACTATAGTAAGTATAATATATATATATATATATATATATATATATATGGTAATTGTTACCCAGAGGGTTGTCACCCCCGATTTTTATGAAAATCACAGGATATACTCTAAAAAAATAATAATGAAGAATAGTGAAAACGAAAATTGTCGCTCTCTTTAGGAAAAAAAGTTACAGCCTCTCAAAGTTGTTAAAAATCCCATAGACTTTTCAATATTGATCGATCCAGGTTAGGTCTCATTTCAGGCCCTCTAAGTCAGGTTATGATAAGTTTTGTTAGGTATACACAGAGAAAATCTATGTAGAATTAACAAATCTTATCATAACCTGAACTAGGATGGCCCTAAAACGAGCACGAGGCCCACTAATTTTTATTATAAGAAAGTCTATGGGAAAAATTTTAACTTTCAGAGGCTGTAACTTTTTTTCCTAAAGAGACTGCCGATTTTCGTTTTCACTATTCTTCATTATTATTTTTTTAGAGTATATCCTGTGATTTTCAAAAAAAAATATTTTTTTTTTTTTTTTTAATAACAAATCCTATGGGGTTTTTTTACAACTTTGAGAGGCTGTAACTTTTTTTCCTAAGGGAAGCGACGATTTTCGTTTTCACTATTCTTTATTATTATTTTTTTAGAGTATATCCTGTGATTTTCATTTTCAATGCAGAGCTTGCCAACTCTCAGTAAAAATTATCAAAATAGTAGAGGATATATATATATATATATATATATATATATATATATATATATATATATATATATATATATATATATATATTATATATATATATATATATTATATTTGTATTTATTATTATATATATTTGGGGTAGCTGGGTGTGGTCCGCTACCACTTAAT
The DNA here is from genome assembly GCA_015478945.1 of Trachelipus rathkii. Taxonomy (NCBI): domain Eukaryota; kingdom Metazoa; phylum Arthropoda; class Malacostraca; order Isopoda; family Trachelipodidae; genus Trachelipus; species Trachelipus rathkii. The sequence goes on from JABUQX010104245.1 coordinate 7,613, forward strand.
TTATGCTCTACAAATATGTCATGCAGTGCCCAGATTTTTTTGATATTTGTTTATGTATATTAACCCCCAGTTCTGGGGTAACAAGGAGCATGATGATATAAATGCAACTAAAAAAAAAATTTTTAGGTGCCAGTTTCCATTGCAAGTTCATCAAAATATCAATTATCATTAAAAAAAAAAACAATGTTATTTGTACTACAGGTAACTTCCCATTTACCATGTATAGTTTTTATAGGCTAGGGCTGTTACTTTAAGTTAGGTTAATTATTGTTAGATTAAAACAATTAAATCCTTAACCAAACAATGCTTAAACAACTTACCATAACCTTAATGCTACCAAGATCATACTCTTATATATATATATATATATATATATATATATATATATATAAAATATATAAATTATAATATAATAATAGAATATAATAATATATATATATATATATAATATATTTATATATATAATATATATATATATATAGTATATATTACAGTGGCGACCAGGGGGGGCCAGGGCCATGGCCCCCCCGGAAATTTGTTGAGACACAAAATTTTAGTTATTCATATCGCTTGTCAACAATCTTAAAGTCAGAAGTTAATTAATGTTATATTTAATTCGTCGCTGTCAGAACAGAATCTCGGTAAAGTAATTTAGTTAAAAACTAAACTGAAACCATCAGATGTAAAAATGCTACACTAGAATTTCAGCAGGATAAGATTTTTTGAAGAATGGGTGTCAGGAACAAATCTCGTAATTCCTTTAGTTAAAACTAAACTTGAAGCCATCCGAGAAAATGCAACATAAATTTCAGCAATTGTATTTTGAAGAATATGTAAGCGTATCTGAACCTGAGCTTGAGTATTGAAAAATTTTGATGTTGCCAAAACATTAACCAAATTCCCAAAAATTACAGACCCAGGGCAATTCCTAGTTCCGACCAACAGGCTTATTATCGCACATCCATTTTGTTTACCATTTTTGATGATTTAATATCAGCATTAGGAGAGAGGTTTTTTAAATCATTAAAGAGAAAATTATATCGTTCCCTACAATTGTCATACCGATACAGGTTGTAATGTGCCGTATGAGAAGAAAAAGATTGTGTAACATTTTACAAGGAAGATCTCGAGAAGCCCAATTGAAGATTTAGTAAAAAGCAGAATGCGATTTATGGGAAGTTGAAAATTGGCATCACAGTACAGATCGGCCAATAACATCCAATAGACGACGAGTTTCTTGTTCGCTCACAATTTCCATAATTTTAATCTTGTTGGCAAATACTGGCAATTTTACCCGTGTCTACTGCTCCAGTAGAAGAAGCTTTTCAACATTTAGACTTCTGAAAACTTACTTCAGAAAATCACTATTGGAAGATGAAAAGACTTACTGGACTTGCCCTCATCTACATACATCGAAATATATGATAAAAACTGAGTGTATCTTCGGACTTAATCACTGCTCATGCCCTACAATAATTTAACCAATTAGGAAGGATGATCTTTAGTAATTTATATAAATTATTTCCCATTTTTTTCTTAGAAATTTTATATTTGGCCCTTCCACTTTTTGAATATTATATATATTAATATATATATATATATATATATATATATATAGATATTATATAATATATATATATATAAGTAATATATATATATATATATTTAATAGATATTAAGAAACGATTTTTGTCGTGGCCCCCCCCGAAAAAAAAGTCTGGATACGCCACGTTGTAATAGTATATATATATATAATATATATATATATATATATATATATATATAGTATATATATATATATATATATATATATATATATATATATATATATTGTGTGGGTAATTTGGTCTTCATAGATATACGTTGCAACTTAAATAGATTAATTATCAATATCAAAAAAATATTGATATATCGACTGACAGAGCAGAAATAAACAATTACAGACATCACCTGCCTTAAATTAAGCTACATGTACTGAGAGATTGGTTAGGAGGTAATTATTTACAATAAGGACCTCTAAACAGATTTTTATGAAAATCACAGCATAGACTCTAAAAATATAGTAATGAAGAATAAAAAAAAATTATTTCTCAGTCTCTTTAGGAAAAAAAGTTACAGCCTCTCAAAGTTTTGCATTTTCTCATAGGGTTTTCTTATTAAAAGATTGAATGGGCTGCGAGATCGGTTTAAGACTATCCTTGTTCAGCTTACAATAAGATTTGTTAAGTATACAGAGAATACTTAACAAAACATATCATAACCTAAACTAGTAGGGTCCTAAACCGAGACCTAACCTGGATGGATCGACTATGGTGTAAACCTTGACCTAGCCTAGATCCATCCATTCCCATAGAACAAAATTGCAATTTACATTTTGAATAACAACTAAATGTTAGATGGCAGACACCAACTACATAAATACCCATGTGAATAAGGAGTTCAGTAAAATAGGAAAAATAAATCTCACTTTTAAAAAAATTAAGTGCTGGAAGTTATAGATTCTATTTAACTTTAATTAAATTGCATATTCAGAGAGAAGGAATAGACCTATACGTAGGCCTTTAACAAAGTATAGACAGTAAGAAGCCACATGGGCCTATCAAGACTTCCAGCCCACTAGTATAAAGAACCAATCACACAACATGCTAATGCAAAAACCAACGCCGCATCCTAGGGCCTGTCAATAACTTGCATCACTTTGATAGGCCTGTTTTCATACTAATTTTTTTTTCTTCTAATTATGGAGGTCCTATTATAATAATGTTACAATTAAATAACTTAAAGAATTAACACTTTAAACGTAGCATAAGCAGAGCTTACCCAAAGTTTACCCTATTATGCGTTAACTTTGGCTTACCCTAAAGTAAGCGTCGATACACGGGCCTAGAATATAAAATAGTATCAAAGTTTACTTTGATAGTATATACCGTAATTTTCCCCCCAACACTTTTCACACAAACTGATATAGACCTGTTTATTTTTTTAAAGGCATGATATTGAACAAAACCTATATTTTATATTTAAAAAATAAAATTTAACAGGATTAAATCATTTCCACCATAATTTCACTACTTTCGTAAGCATTCTTATTGCACTGTTCAACCCCCCTCATTTGCACATTGAAATTTTCTCAAATATAAGAGCAAAATTTTGCGGAAATAAATGAATACATTAATCTATTTACTAAATACATTAATGTAAAATATATTTAAATTTTTTTACAATATTTAATGTAAAATATCATAAAAAAAAAATTAATAAAACTTTGAAGTTAGGGGGAATTTTGTAAAGGTAATAATATATGTTAAGTTCTCATCATTTCAAAAACCAGAGTTACCAACACTACATATTTAAAGGCGTGTTCTCGGCAACAATATTACGTAATTCTTAAAGTGTATTCAGTCAAACATATAAAAAAATATTTTATAAAAATCATTTTAAATGTTGTTTACACTCGATAATGAACAATTGTTGGCACACGTGGTGACATTTTTGGAGTGAATTTCCAAGTTTACTTGGAGATTCACACCTGAACCAGCCCAGCCCACTTCTAAAGGTACTTAATATTAGGAAGATTAGAGAGATTAAGTGAAAAATTCAAGGTAGAAGAGAAACTGTAAAATCAAAACCAAAGAAATGACTAACCTAAAAAGTAATGTAAATTGCAGTGGTACGTGAAAATGATAACAATGACTTTCATTTAAGTATGTTTAAGGTAAAGGCTAAGTATTGTTATTGCAATTACTATTTTTTTTTTTGTTATATATTTAATGTACGCTGCAAAGCCCATTGAAATAGTTGTAAATTATGTGTTGTATTTTTAGTGTAATAATAGCCATGAAAACTCGTTTTTTAAAGCTTAATTTTGAAAGCTAAGTTATCATTGGCCATTATTGACAAAAGCTTTATTAATGTTGATTGATTATTAATTTATTATTATTATTATTATTATTTAATTATTTTGATTATTATTATTATTATTGATTATTATTATTATTATTATTATTAGTTATTTATTATTAATATTATTATTAATATTTTTAAAAGCATTTATAAGGAGTACTACGTCTTATTTTATAACAAATGATTTTATATATATATATACTATATCATATGATATATATATATTAATATATTATATATATATAGTATATAATATATATATATATTATATATATATATATATATATATAATATATATAGATATAGTATATATATATATATTATTATATATAAATATATATATAGTATATATATATATATAATATATATTTAGTTAATTGAATAAATGTATTTTATAAGGTGAGGAAGTGCAATATCTTCAATGTTGTTAGTCTTTCATATTTTTGTTTTTCAACGAAAATTGATATTTCTTGAGAAGGTGTGTAATTTCACAAGAGATACCAATATTACGTACTATTAAAATATTTGGTATTATGTTTATCTTTCATAAATAATTATAATGTAATACATCATGTAATTATTGTTTAAAGGGTGTATGATTGGTATTAAAGCGTAAGCAAGCTAGCTGGAAGGTTATATAAATAGTAAAAATTATGAATATTGGGATCTTTTGCTTTTGCATGTTGCCCAATCTGACATGTATAATTTAGTTGGTAGTCGTTGACGCCTTTGTATCCGATCAATTTTATTTTGTCAGTGTCTGTATATTTCTTGTATCAATTATGTTTTATTATGTATTTTTTATTATAAAGCAAATGTATTATATGTTTAAAATATAATATTGTGGTGATTCAATGTCGGAAAATTTTGCAATATTTTGTCAGTAAAGATAAAGGTAGTTTTGAAGTGTTTTCAAATTAAGTGTGTGTTAGATAATATTGTGAATATTTTGTTGCAGTGTTGATTCTCAAAAGTATCGTCTGGCAAAACGGTATTTTGCGAAGGTGCATTATGTTCGATTTCGTTGCTAGGGTATGAACTGGCAGGTAAGCTCTATATACTTGAACATTTATTTTAAAGTGTTTGCAAGTATTATTTTTGGTGCAAGATAAATATAAAACATTTAACAGTAATATTTTATTATTTTTTAATATATGGTTTAAATTGTCAAAGTCACTGTTTTCTTGTTTAATTAAAAGATTTGTTTAAATTCACTAATAGGCAACTCTTGTGCATTTGAGAAACTGTTAATAGTCAGCTGATCTTGTAGTAAATTTTGTACACACTTATAAATCGACATACTTATGTAAATGCTAAAACCATTTAATTTTCAAGTAGAGATTTTGTATTTCTTATTTAAACAACCAGTCTATATGTTTTATTAATTATAGTTTACATATTTTTATATTCATTCTTGCGCATTAAATACTCTATGTTATATGTTTATAGATAACAAATTTATGTTCAAGGATCTATTTAAATTAAGATAAAGTATTTTTTTATTTTCTATAAAGTTGAGTGACAGTATAGAATAATAGCATTGGTATAGTACTGTGATTCTATAATTTCTGTGCGCATAATGTAGTTGTTTAGACAACTAGGTATATGTTCGTGAATTTTATAAAATCGAGTTTTAAGAACAGTTAACATTTTGTATATTTTTTATTTAAAATATAATTGATATTCAGTGTGTTGTGGTTCGATAGTAATTCTGTGCGTATGTATGTATGATATCCCAGGACATCTAAGCTACGAATGTTCGCGAATTTATAAAAAACCTAGTCTGTAGTACAGCACGCTTGGTTTATTTTTTTTATTAAAATATTTGGTTTCTAAAAATTATTCCTAGTTTCTTTGAGGTTTCCAAACATATTTACTTTCTTATCTTATGTGAATTTGGTGAAGTAGTGAAATTTTAGAAAGTCTTCAAAGACATTGGTTTCATGATCAGAACATTGGTCATTAAACAGGTGAGTTCATTGATAAGAAATAATATTGACTGAAAACGGGGATTCTCATATAAGGTGTATTGAACTCGTCAAAACCGTTTCCACTTTGAAGGGTCTTCCAAAGGATAAGGTTGTGAGTTTTAATATAGGAGTGCACGTGCAATATTGTAACAGGCCGATAAGGCTCATTTCAAACAAAGGAGCCTGGGATACTGTTGACAAACAGGTTTGAGGAATCTTAAAAAGGTGTTATGTGTTTTGATTGATTGTCACGGGAGGCCTTGGCCCAAAGGATTTGGTTTATCAGTTTGAAGAGTAAGTTGTTTTGGACACATAATTTATTGTATCTTTCAACAAGCGCACTACATATTAAATGGTATTTCCTGTCTCGGTATCTTATTTTATAACCCTTCAGTCAGTATTTCATTATCAATGAACACTGTGTTGTGAATTCATTTTTGCTATTTTGTTGAATATTTGAGCGCAGGATCATTCGTTTGTAATTTTGCTAAGACCTGTGTTAGAAGTATTGTGTAAGCGTTCTTACCAATATCAATTGTTGATATATGATATATGTTGATATTGTGTTTTTTTTTTTAACTGTCAATACAGTCATTCGTACGATTGTTTTATTGAAGTTGAACATATATCAAATTTTTTTTATATATGGTGTTGAAATAGGCAAATTTGTTATTACACCAAATAATTTTTAAAGTTGGGGGTTTTTGGGGAAAACCCCAAAAAGGAACACTGGGAATAATTTTAGTACTTTTTTATTTTTAATTGCTTTTATACAATATATATATAAATATATATATATATATATATATGTATATAATATATATACTATATATATATATAGGATATATATATATAGGATATAATATAATATATTATATATATATATATATATATAATATATGATATATATATATAAATATATATAATATATATATATATATTAATATATATTATATATATATATATATATATATGATATATATATAATATATATATATATATATATATATATATATATATATATATATATATATATATAATATATATGATATAGATATATGATATATATATATATATATATTTATTAATATTGTTTAGATAGGCGTTAAAAATTTACAAAGTTGAGCGAAGCGAAATAGTGATTTTCGAAATTCCCGATTTTCACTTAGTTTGTGTTCTGGGGCGAAAAACACTATTTCCGCAGATTTTTGTGAAATTTGTACTTACAGATTTCTGAATAAACTAGTATATATATATTTATATTATATATATATATATATATTATATATATATATATATATTATATATAATATATTATATATATATAATATATATATATATATATATATATATATATAATATATAATATATATATATATGATTATATATATATATATATATACATTTGTAATTTTGTGGTTAGAAAGTTTGTTTTCATAGAAGTATCGGTGAAAGCAAATTTCGAAAATTGGTAGAAAACGGGCATTGTGATCTCGTGCGTTTGAAAGTGGACTTGTGTTTTACGAAACGGTTTGGGTGTATAATTTGTTTAAGGATACAACAATTATGAATAGATGTCTACTACTAATGATGCATTTGAGAAATGTGCAAATCTATGGTTTATCGGGGCAAGAACTTGCTGCTGGCATTGAAGATAGATGGCCTCAAGAAACCGTGGCTCGAGCACAAAAGCTAGCTTTAGAGAGAGAAAAGTTAGCGCTTGAGCAGAAGAGCGAAGGAGAAAGCTAAGCTTGCAAGCTGGAAAGGGAGAAAGCTAAGTTGAAGATGAAAGGGAGAAAGCTAACGTTTGAGTTGAAGCGGGGATGGAGAAAGCTAAGCATCGAAGCTGAAACTCCAAAGAGTGAAATTGAGCAGAAAAAAGCATGTAAGAGAAGCAGGAGAGAGATTGCTACAGAATGAAGTGAGATGCTGAAGATAAACCAGCGTCAGCATAGACGCAGCCAAGCGATCACGAGCCACACAGGAGCAGTCACAACAGGTTCCTACGTTAGCAGAAATACCCAAAGTTGAAGCTTCCATTCTTCGATGAGCGGAAAAATGACATCGACGAAGAATACCTATTAATGTTTGAAAAACAGGCAGAAGCGAACGACATCCCTATGGAAAAGCGAGCGTTTGTTTTAGGGTGTTTTCTTACAAGCAAAGCGGTCAGTGTATTCAACAATATGACTGTTGAAGAGTTGAAAAACTATGAAAGTTTAAAGAGAGCATTATTGGAAAGATACGGGCTTACTGAAAGTGGGTATTGTGCCAAGTACAAGACCATGAGTCCGACAGAAGATGACAACCCTAGGGTGTATCTACAGAAAATAATCGAAGCTCTTAAGAAATGGATATCCGCAGCAAATGTAACAATGACACCAGATGACCTTATCGAGTTTTTCTCTGTCGATAAGTACCTAAACACTGTTCCAAAAGAACTCGCAACTTACCTAAGGGAGACGAAAAAGAAAATACCAGAAGAAATAATAACTTGTTCAGAAGGTTATATGGAAGCACATCGTATAAAGTTCGTATCAAATAGTCACACGCGAAGTCACAATCACGCAGACAAAGGTCACAATAGCAACAATAATTTTAGATCGAAAGGCGGGGGTTACTCGACGAATAGTAACCATAAAAACGGCAACCAACATACATCTAGAGCAACCCAACAATGAAAGCAGGATCGGAAGTGGGAGTGGCGACAGACAGGGTCATCGTCGCAGAAGCAGTGAGCCCAGGGAGGCGGTCATGTGCTTTAAGTGTCTAAGGAGAGGGCATTACGAAAGAGAATGTAGAGTCCCTCCTTATTTCAACACCAGTGGTAGAGGACAAAGCAATTCTGGAAAACAGAAGGAAGAAACAAAGAGCACGGGAGCATCCGGAGTGTTTGATAGCGGCAAGAAAGTCCTGAGTAGTTCGGGTGAAGAGCCGTGTCTCCTGAATGAAGTAGTGAAGGTGGAATATGACGAAATGTCGCACCTACCTGTGACGTATGGGATGGTGAATGGCTACCAAGTCAAAACCCTCCGTGATACCGGTTGTAATATGGTGGTGGTACGGGATAAGTTCGTACCAAAGAGATGTTATGTGGGAGATAACATGAAGATTAGATTGCTGGACGGAACAGTGATGGAAGCTCCTCTCGCAAACATCGATGTGGATACCCCTTATTACGTGGGTAGAACAACGGCAGCAGTGTTGCCAGAAGTTGTATATGATTTGGTCATTGGAAACGTCAAAGGCGCATTGCCCCTGACCCAGCCTGACCTCGCATGGGAGTCGACCGCGTGTCGAGGGCCTCGTAAAGTAGAGGTTGAGCATAACTGTAAAAGTATGCTGGTCCCCATCGGAGCACGCTGAAGAAGATTCACCAGAAGAATTCTGAGCAGACAAATTCATAATTTTGGAGATGGCCGAGTATGGAGTGGAAGGTATTTTTACAGAGGGAACCTCAGTGCCCCACAATCCTTAGACGTAGTTAAAAAAGATTGTCAGACAACGCGGAGCGTCACTGGTGTGATGAGGAGGTCCCAGCGTTGCGTTTAAAGTGAAAGCGTTACAGGAGAAGAAGATAACGCCCTACACAGCCACTAAAGAAATGTTTGAAGATGACACAGAATGAACAGATGTCCAAAGATACATCAGTGAAGAAATTTTACACCAGTGGTCTGATGAACACAGACCGTACTTACAAAGATGGGAGATATTGAGAAGGTGACGCAGTCGTTCAATATCCAAAGATCGAAGAGGAGAATTGTTGTAGCTATGGGGAAGAAGAAAATAGTTCCCATGGTATGAGAGTACAAGAACTTGATAAACGACGGGAGATTTTTTTGAAAGTAATTCAGGAAGGATTACGCTGTCTCAAAGAGGGAAGTTAAAGATGTGGAAAAGAAGTTTATGATGGGAATAGCCAAGACACAGAGAGAGTTAGAGAGTCATACTCAGCAATATTGCTGGGACAGGGAGAATTTATTGCGTGCGTCGAGGATTAAAAGATGGGAATAGAGAGAGAACAAAGTTCATTGAACTGTCTAAAAGTGTAATAAAATCATTGTGCCAAAATACTTTGGTAAAGGGAGAGAAGTCGAGACACCGAGACTGCCATAAAGAAATGGTACAGTCGGTTGATGATGCAAAATGGCACAATGAATGGTGTGAAGATAAGACGGTAAGAGAAGACATCGGAAATATGGAAAACGTGTGGATAGTAAAGAGAGATATGTGCGGAGAGGATGATAGGACATACTTCGGGATGATTAAAGAAGGAATTTCAGGAAAGGAGAATAGAAGTAAAAATGGTTGTGAAATTGTGAAGTATGATGATGATGAAAAGACACATGTGAAGGATCATCATGTGCTGGAATTGTCATTCGCAAGGGAGATGATAGGAGTTAACAGGAAGGGTGAAAGGTGTCGGAAGAGACACAGAGAGTCAAAGAAATGTGTGATATTATGGAGAAAGTCGAAGAAAAATGGAGATGACGAAGAAAGAAGAAGATGTAGGTCTGGAGGAAAGGGTGTAAAGAGAACACTGATGGTTGTATACAGAAGTGAGACGCCGATAATCGTGGTCATTGTAATAATAATGGATGAGAGAAATGAAGCCGACTATTTTGTCGAATATAGTTTCAAATATTCTGTGACCCGGCGCGAACACCCGAATACTCGTAAGACTGTTCTTGAAGTAATTCAGCAGGTTGTATGCTGAAGACACAATGGGTTCATCGTCAGAAGTCTCTGCCGAAGAAGAAGCACTTTGTAAATGAAACCCATGTTTTAAATATCATGTACATAAAAGCAAAATGTACCAATTTGCTTCATAATGAGGGGCCAAAGATGTAATGCAGTGGTACGTGAAATGTATAACATGACTTTCATTTATGTATGTTTAAGGTAAAGGCTAAGTATTGTTATTGCAATACCAATTTTTTTTGTTATATATTTAATGTACGCTGCAAAGGCTCCATTGAAAATAGTGTAAATATGTTTGTATTTTTAAGTGTAAATAATAGCCAATGAAAACTCGTTTTTTAAAGCTTAATTTTGAAAGCTAAGTTATCATTGGCCATTATTGACAAAAAGCCTTTATTAATCGTTGATATTGATTAATTATTATTTTGATTATTATTATTATTATATTATTATGTATTATTATTATTATTAGTTATTATTATTAATATATATTGAATATTTTTTAAAGCATTTATAAGAGATACTACGTCTTATTTTTTATTACAAATGATTTTTTATATAGTATGACTATATATAATTAATAATATATATCATATATATATATATATATATATATATATATAATATAATATATATATATAATATATATATATATATATATATATATAATATGATATAGTATATATATATTATACAATTTATATAGTTAGATGTGCAATATATTTAGTTAATTGAATAAATGTATTTTATAAGGTGAGGAAGTGCAATATCTTCAATGTTGTTAGTCTTTCATATTTTTGTTTTTCAACGAAAATTGATATTTCTTGAGAAGGTGTGTAATTTCACAAGAGATACCAATATTACGTACTTACTATATATTTGGTATATGTTTATCTTCATAAATTAATTGATAAATGTATACATCATTGTAATTATTGTTTTAAAAGTTATGATTGGATAATAAAGCGTAAGCTAAGCTACTGGAAGTTATATAAATAGTAAAATTATGAATATTTGGGATCTTTTTGCTTTTGTTGTTGCCCATCTGACATGTATAATTTAGTTGGTAGCCGTTGACGCCTTGTATCCGATCAATTTTATTTTTGTTAGTGTCTGTAAATTTCGTGTCCAAGTAGTGATTGTTTTATTATTATTTTTTATTATAAAGCAAATGTATTATATGTTTAAAATATAATATTGTGGTGATTTCATTGTGGAAAATTTTGCTAATTATTTTGTAGTAAAGATAAAGGTATTTTAAGAAGTGTTTTAAAATTATTTTGTGTTTATATATTGTGAATATTTTATGCAGTGTGATCTCAAAAGTATCGTCTGCCAACTGTAATTTTGGGCAAGGTGCGGATAGTTCGATTGTTGGCTAGTATAACTGGCAGGTATAAGCTCTTTTATTATTGACTGACATTTTATTTTTAAAGCAATGTTCAAGTATTTTGATGTTTGGGTGCAAAATAAATATAAAAACATTTAACAGTTTGTTATTTATTTATATTAAGATATTCTTTAAATTGTCAAAGTCACAGTTTTCTTGTTTAATTAAAAGATTTGTTTAATTCACTAATAGGCAACTCTTTGCATTCTCGCGACAGCTGTGTTTATATGTCAGCTGATCTTGCAGTAATTTTTGTGCACACTTAAAAATCGACATACTTATGTAAATGCTAAATTCATTTAATTTTCAAGTAGAGATTTTGTATTTCTTATTTAAACGACCAGTCTATATGTTTTTATTAATATAGTTTACATATTTTATATCCATTCTTGCGCATAAATATCTATGTATATTTTATAGATAC
>JABUQX010104246.1:10000-15000 GCA_015478945.1 Trachelipus rathkii
GGAAAATATGAATTCAAAAAGTGTTCAAAATTTTCCCACGAATGGGCGTGAATTGGGCCACCACCATTTTTTATCTTATTTCAATTGATCCATTATAAATTTAATATAATTTCCCTACTTACTATTTTGATAGCATAGCCATACAATTTTTCATAATTAAGTAAAAATTATCTTTTAAAATTGAATTTATACATAAAGAGGAATTTAAAAAGATGGCCCAATTCACCTCACAGATGAGTGGGTCCGATTTCACCCCTTCAAACTGAGTCTAAATGAGCTTTATTAAACTTTAATAAAACTATGATTATTAAAATTAACATTATTATTTTTTTGTGTGCTTTATGACCTACTATAGGGCCTTGATTTTCACAAAAAAAAAATCCAAAAAAAGTGTATTAGGGGAAAGGGGGAGACGAAGTTATACCTAAAGTGGGCAACGTCACCCCGCCCGACGTTGGTGCGGGTTTATATATATATATATATATATATATATAATATAAATATATTATATATATATATATACTTTTATATATATTTTTAATATATATATATATATATATATTTACTATATATATATAAATATATATATATAAATATATATATGGCAGTCTCCAGATAGGTGCCCCCCTGTATCAAAAAAAAACACTTATATCTACATAAAAAACTTAATATTTATTTTTGAATTCAGCGTACATTTTTTTGCAAACCTAAAAAAAAAAAAATTAATCAATTTTTATATTTTAAAAAATAACTCCCAAAAATATTATCAATCGTTACGTCGCAAACTTAATTTAAACATGAAACCCATAAAAAATAAACGTTTTCCTTATATCTTTATTTCAAATACTTAGGGGAAGCTAAAAATAATGGCAAAATATTAAAAAAAAAAATTAAAGTTAAATTAAATGCATATAGTATATAGTTTAGGTCAGGTCAGGTCATCAAAAAAAATTTAAATTCTCTAGAACATCTATCTATCATAGAGTGTGTGTGCGCGTGTGCGCGTATGTTCGCCTTAACATTGAAAAGAAAATATTGGGGGACTCATGACTTTGGAACGCGAAAATTTGGGGGAACGAGAGAATTATCGTACATGAAACCTATTTATTATTATTATTACTTTTTTTTTTATCTCACTTTATTTTATTTCTTCTTCATTTTCCTCCATTACAATGTGCGCTGATTTCAAAAAATGTAATTCAGTTTTTACGGAGCTATCATAGTTTTTTTTACATACATGGGACATCTAATCTGGAGGCTGACCTATATGAATATATATATATATATATATATAAGTATTATATATATATATATATATATATATATATAATATAGTATATATATATATATATAATATATATATATATATATATATTATATAATATATATATATTAATATTAAATAATATATATATAGTATATATATATATTATATATATATAATATATATTATATATATATATATATATATATATATATATATATATATATATATATATATATATATATAGATGTAAATACTGAAATTAAACCGCAGTTCAATTTGTATAGATATATTTTACCAATATTTTATATATTTTGTATAATATATTTATATATTAATATTATTATATTTTTTACCATAATTTATGAAAGGTCACCACCAAATTTCAGATAAATTGTAGTGTACAGTCTAATCAGGGTTGTGGAGTCGGTTCAAAAATTTTCAGACTCCGACTCCGACCCCGACTCCACCCTCTTCAAAATTTACCGACTCCGACTCCGACTCCCACCCCTTTGAAAATTACCGACTCCGACTCCGGACTATCCGGACTCCACCCTTTTTAAGAATTACCGGACTCCGACTCGACTCCGATCCACCCCCATCTGGAAAGTTATATATATATATATATATATATTATATAATATATATATATAATTATATATATATATATATTTATATATATAATATATATATATATATATATATATATATATATATATTATAATATATATATATATATATATATATATATATATATATATATATATATTATATATATATATATATTATATGTATATATATATAGAGGGTATTGGGTTACCTTGTGTTAATGTATAGTAGTGGGACTATGCTCTGGAATAAGAGGATAGATCTAAAGTACAATATTTTCAGATGGACAATTCTTAGGGGCGTGTTTAGGTGTGAGAAGAATTGGCAAAATAAGGACATGAACGTACAGATTAGGAGAGTTGTGTGGTTTGTGATGAGAAAGGAATAAAATGAGAGAATCGATGAAAGTACGTTGCGATGGTTTGGTCATGTGGAAAAGGATGGATGATAGTCGGTTTGGTTAAGCAGATTGTATAGTGGTGAGTGTGCTGGGAATCGACCGGCTGGGAGACACAAGGAAAAAGTGGATTGATTCAGTAAAGGAATGCCTGAAGGAGAGAAATGTGAGTTTAGCAGAGGCGAGAAGAAAGGTGCAAAATAGAAGTGAAGGGTCCAATATTTGTTTCGGGCTGAGCCCAATTTTCACCCCCAAAGATGGACATAAAATTCTTAATTTTTGCGCCAATTTTGATGGGAAAAAAGCAAACTGAGCTTTTTCTGGACTTCCGAAACATCGTTTTCGAGTGTTTTTTCGGTGATCTTTGTAGCATCTTTTCGGAATTTCTTCATTTCTCCAAAACCTATGTTTTGACATTTTTGGCTGTCAACTTTTACCCATTTTTCGAAGTGCTTCAAACTTGAAATTGCATGGATGCACTTACCTACAAAATGCACGAAATTAGTTTTTGGATTTTTAAAATTTGTGCCTTGCCAATGTCAAAATTCAAAATCCACTTTTTTTTGTTTTTTATTTAAAATGAAAAATTGCGATAACTTTTTTTTCTTCTCATGCGATCTGGATGAAATTTCAGAGCATATGTAGTCGAATATTTTTGGAAAATTTTTAATTTTTTCTTTTGAGTATACAAAAAATTATCTAAGTAAAAAAGATGCATCCCACCCGACTATATAAGCTCCGAAAATTTGATGTTGATGGGATAAGTAAAAAAAATAAATATCACTTTTCCAAAAAAAAAAAAACATTTTTTTGGAAAAGTGAAATATTGATATATCTTTTTCTACTTGTTCCAATCAACATCAAATTTTCAGGGCTTGTTATAGCCGGGCAGATACATTTTTTACTAGATAATTATTTTGTATACTCAAAATAAAATTTGTTCAAAAATTCCAAAATAAATTTTTGTTGAAAAATTTGTTCCCAAGAACAATCACAAAACTACTGCATACAAACAAAATATCTAAATAAAAATTGTGTTGTATCTCCAAGGGACTGCATATGCTCTGACACATTTCATCCAGATCGCGATGAGCAAAAAGAAAGTTATCGCACTTTTCATTTTAAAAAACAAATGAAGTGGGTTTTGAATTTTGACATTGCTGAGCACAAATTTAAAAAAATCAAAAAAAATATTTCGTTGCATTTTGTAGCACACACACACACGAAAGTAATTTCAAGTATGAAAGTATTTCGAAATAAATTGTAAAAGTTGAAAGAAGCAATGTCAAAAACATAGGTTTGAAAAAATGGAAATTTTGAAAGAATGACTACAGACAAACAAAAAAAAAACACTTCGAAAACGACGTTTAGTGGTCAGAAAAAAGCTACAGTTTGTTTTTTCTATTCAAAAATGTAGATTGAATAATTAAGAATTTTATGCCATTTTTAGGGGGGGGGTGAAAATTGGCTCAGCCCGAAGCAAATATAACATTGACAGTAATGTAACGATTAATAGTAATTTGAAAACAAAGCTTCAAGATATCATTTTCTTCAAAATAAAAATTTTTAATTTTATTTTGATCTAAGAACATCATGATGATAACTTTCTTCGTTATATTGTGCAGCTACGATGAATACTCATTAAAGCTAGTTTGTTAGGCTTTCTTCTCCTGTAGAATTGAAAAAAGTATGTTTTGAGCCTTTTCAAGAGTAGAGAAATATTTTTTTGAAGTTAGGTTTATAATAATATATATATATATATATATATAATATATATATATATATATTATAATATATATATTATATAATATATTTATATATATTATATATACATATATTATATATATAATATATATATATATATATATATATATATATATATAATAGCATTGACAGGTCCTTCATATTTCCTCTTAGGTCTGATTTTAAATAATGCTGAGAGCAGAAAAAAGCCGTTTCAACGCAACTTCTTTGGAGGTTAGAGCAGTCGGACCTTTCGACTAAGACTTTTCAAAAATCTAGAAGACTTTCATACTCATCTTCCTGACTTATCTGAAAAAATGACTTGAGAAGGTAGTAATAGGGGGATAGTTGTAGTTTCATTACTTACAATATGTTCAGATGTTTCCTTTCTTCTATGAACTTCCTGCAACCCCTTAATACAAATGACTAAATGCAAATGCAGATTTAGCTTATTGTTGTTGATCTTCAGTTAGGCTACCCTTGTAGATAGGATCATATAACAGCACTAGTAGAATATCAATTGACAATGACGAGAAATTCTCTTACGTTACATGAAGTTTTTCATTTCTTTCAGCATTTCTTAAATATAGATGATATAAGGCTGAAGGTTGAATTTATTAATTGAAACATAAGGTGCATGTTAAAAAACTTCGAAGTTTGCAATTGCATTTTGAGATATGGAAATTCGCAAGTCAGTGAACTTGCATGAAGTGATTGAAGTCACCCACAGAAACACAATTCACAACTTGGTCAGTTCAAAATTTTCTGACTCCAACTCGATACTTGAAATGTTACAGACCGCCGACTCCGACTCCGACCTCTTGAAAAATTACCGATTCCGACTCCGACTCCACCCTTTTCAAAAATAACTTACTCCGACTCCGACTCCGACTCCGACTCCACCCTTATCAAATACGGACTCCCCGACTCCCCGACTCCGCGACTCCGACTCCACACCCTGCAAATCTATATTTTATAGTTTATATA
>JABUQX010104246.1:25000-41040 GCA_015478945.1 Trachelipus rathkii
TTTTTTTTTTTTTTTTTATAAAATTTTTTTCAAAAATTAGTAGTAAACGTGAGCTTTCGATCCAACTGGACCCTTTTTCAAACGTGATGGCATGAAGACTAAATAAATTTCTAAAATAAAAGTTAATAAAATGTAAGAAAAATATTTTGAAAATAGAAAATTAAGAATGTAGTTTTAGGATTTTTTTGAAAAAAGGTGTGGAGGTCAGTAATTTGTTGAGCGTGTGATCTAGGGGGTATTCGCCTTGTAGTTTGTTAAAGTCAGATAGTTTTTATGCACAATGATTCGATTAATTTCCGTTGAAGGGGGTCAAGGGCTTGTGTGATAGGTATCATGTTGTCAATGTTAATTCTGTGGTTGAGTGAAAGATCTGTGTAGGTGAGTGCTGAGTTTTGGGCCATCATGCGATAAGGTCTGGTTTGTGTTGGTATTTTCTACTAATTTTTGAAACTCTTGTATGAAAATGATTTCTGTAAAAAATCTTTCCTGCATTTTTATATTTATTACAGGCGCTTTATTCCTCTTCAATTATCAAGTACTTATATCACTATATAATAATAAATAAATATATATTTACTAATAGGATAATATACATACATATATATATATATATATATATCAATATATATATATATAATGTATATATATATATATATATATACTATAGTATATATATATATATATTATATATATATATATATATAGTAGTATATATATATATATATAAATATATACTATATATATATAAATACTGTACTATATATATATTATATTATATATATATTATATTATATATATATATATAATATATATATATATATATATATATAGTAGATAAAGATATATATATATATATATAATATTTATATATATATAATATATATATATATATATATATATATATATATTTTATGATGATATATATATATATCATATATATAATATATCATAGTATATATATATATATATATTAGTGCCATGCACTGCGGCATGTCAAAATTTGACTTGCGGATGCGATCTTACAGGATGAGGATGAGATGCGGATGCGGGATGTTTACTCTTGAAGTTTGAATTAAAAAATTTTATATATATATAATAATATAGTATATTATATATACTATATTATATATATATATACTATATAATATATATATTATATTATATTATATATATTAAGTAATATATTATTAGTATACCAGAAATCGAAATTCCAAATTTACAAATTATTTCCCATAAAACTCCCATGTAAAGATGGCCAAAATAATATTTAATTTTATATGCATTTAATCAAAATCAAATGTTAGAAAACATCCTCAACATCCTCATTTTTCAAAAAGAGGATGCGGATGTGCCGTTAAGTGCGGATGCGGATGTCAATTTAGTTGCGCGATGCAGATGTCATTCCATCACTAATATATATATATACTATAGAATATATATATATATATATATATATATATTATATATATTATATATATATATAATATATAGTATATATATATATTATTATATATATTCATAATATATATATATATTATATAGTATATACTATATACTATATAATATATACATATATAGTAATTATTGTGTGTGTGTGTGTGTTAGAGTGTGCTGTGTGTATTTTGTGCGGCTATGTGAGTGCGGTAAAATTTTGTGCCAGTGTAGCGTGTGTAGGGTGTGTGGTGTGTGTGTGTTTGTGTGTTGTGTGTGTGTGTGTGTGGTCGTGTGTGTTGTGTTTATATCATTTTAAGTATTTATATTTCTTCTTCATGAACTTATTTATTTTCATCAAGACATAAATAACAAGTTTGTGGGATGACATTTTATCTATAAATAGTAACGCAAAATCTACAACATACTCAAGCCGTTGAATAATTATTTCCAAAATTTCTGATGTAATTTTGCTAGTTACTTATTATAATAATAATATATCTTTACGCTTCTTTAAAAAATCAACTTTGTACGGTCTATATCGAAAATAAGAATGAAATTAAATGCAGGTCTTATTTCCAAGTGTTGTCTTGTTGGCATTTTACGTTCAATTCGACCTCTCCAAACCAATCAGGGGCACACACATATACATACTCTTGGAACTATGGCTCAAGCAGAAGTTATATTTGCTAATTATTACAGGTATTAAAAATTTATAGTCAGGGTTATTTAAAAAAAAATAAAAACAATAATGGCAATACAGATATATTGCACGTATTGATAAAATTAGAATGAATGATTAATTATTAGTTAAAATATTTTTGTAAAAAATAACATAAACTGGCAACTCGATTGTGTTATTTTACCAGCTGAAAAATTCTCTAAAACATTTTCAAAGCACGCATTAACCAAACAGAGTGAGAAGACGTTAAGTTCTCCGGTGAATATATTCTTTGTTTTAAAATAACTCCAGAAAACAGTGATTGAGATTAGAAGTCGAAAAACATTTTAATAGTATTTAATAAATTCGTGAAAGCTACAACAAACATATTTAATATGTCTGTTAATAACCTCTGTTTAACTTATAACACTCAAAATATGAACCTAAAGGGGCGCAGATCAAGGGTGTTCTGGACACCCAGATGTTTAGTGGACTTACTACCAAACACGAACTCTAAAGCCCACCATCGACCTTCATCATATCTTCTGGAAATCAAAAATTTGTTAAGGCAAGAGATACACCGAAATTGATTGAAAATTGGTGTGAAAGAGGCACAAGACAAAAACCCAGTTTAGAAAGAGAAACAGGAAATTAGATCATCTCGCACGAAGAAAAAATTTTGAGAAGGTAAGGAAAATACTTTTATAAACAAAATTTACAGCATTTACCATATTTAATCAACTTGTGGACCCGATTTTCTCTATAAATTTTTCCAGAAAAGATGAGGGAGTGGGGAGTTGACCTTCATGCTCGGGAAAAAAAAAACCTTAATTAAAATAATTTCATATCTTAATATATATATATATTAATATAGATAACTATATATATTAATATATATATATATAATTATAATATATATATACATATATTATATATATTAATATAGCCGTTCCTCTACTATATACTCTCCCTCTCCTATCTATATATTGGCTTTATGACAGATATAAGAAACATAAGATAGTAAAAATTAAAAATATTTCTCCTGAGGATGAAGTTGTAGAAGCTGAAGAGGAGTCATTTGACAAAAAACGAAAGTGTATTACGCTATGTATGTTTTATCCTTACACCTTTTGTGAGAGAGAGGGCGAATTCAACTATATCGTCCAAGGCCAAAAATTATTTCAAATGTACGTTATCGATTGTCAATTTAAAAATGAGAATAATTTATTAAATTACATTTTTCATAATCAGAAGAAGATTCGAAAAGAAAGGTTCGACATCCTAAGAGATACGGAAACCTCTTCAGATTCCAGCGGAAATTTTAAGGAGGGGTTTTTATTTTTAATTTTTTGTTTTTTTTATGCATTTGTCGGAAATATTTAAAAAAAAAAATTTATTTTCCCCATTTAGGGGGCTCCAGCCGTCCCCCCGTCGTCCACCGGGAGGCCGAGGACCCCGACTCCTGCCATCTTCGCGGTTTACCCTATGTATTCCTTTAGTTAAAATAATATCAAAGTGTAAAGGGAAGTAAATTTCTTTTTAAATTGCATGCATTCTAAAATGCAAATCTCTCGACAAAACTTAACCAGTCTACACATGTTTGTTGACTTAAATTAAGAATGCTCTTTATTTGAGTTAAAGTACATTCATTAACAATGTAAATAAAAAAAAAGTACATTTTTGTATGACAGTTTTGCGTTATGTAGACAAAATTCGCTGGCGAAAACGTTAGAATTTATTTGCAATTTCTCTTTGCATGAACACCTGTGAGAAGAGAATTTTCTTTACTTGCAATAATTCTACATTTACTTGCATATACGTTCTGCACAATTTTTCTCACTTTAACAATAAAGGTTATTAATTGTAAAAGATGCTAATAAATTATACTCGTCATTTGACAACATATTCGTATCCGTACCTACATTCATAATTGTTTTTACAAACTTAGGAACATAAGTCCAATTTTAAAAGGAATAAAATTGCCCATAGCCGTGAATAATTTTTGTCCTCGTATCGTAGTGTGAAGGTGAAAAAAAAATTATATATCAATTCTTATTTTACTTTTTTTCATGTATATTTTTAAATTTTTTTTTCCAAAATGATTTGTATATTTTTCTTAGTGCGACACACGTTCTAGACTTTTATATATATAGTATATATATTATATATAGGATATATATATAATTTATTATACTACTAAAATTACCCACTATATACTATTATCAGTCAATATACCGGTCATATATATCATATATAATATTATACCTGTGTCTATATGTATACCTAGTTTGTCTTAGTTAATGGTAACGGCTTAGATCTATCAAGCTTAGGTCTTGGCGTTTAGGACCGGCTAGTTTTATTATGTTATGTCAAGTATTACCACATGTACGTATGAGACCATGTCTGCACCTTATACACATAGTCCAAAATTTAACTGCTCAGAACTAGGAGGGATGTAATAGCCCCTGAGACCACTACATATATATATATATATCATACCTCAACTTAGGATGGGATCTACGTATGACTGTAAATGAATCGTTAACCTACATATTGATGCCAAAATAGCATCGAGGTGGGACTTTGGACCCACTTCTAGGTCATAGTCCTGTCTCCCGACTTTCCCCTAATGCACTTTTGTGGAATTTGTATTTTTTCTGCGAAACTTCAAGGCCAATATTAGTAATAAGACACAAAACAATCAGATAATAGTAATTCTATAAAAGTTTTATTAAAGTTTTAATAAAGCTCCTTCAGCCTGACCGTGGTAGGTGATCGGTTACCATCTGTTTAAATTCCTCTTTTATGTATTAAAATTCAATTTTTATTTAAATTTTTAACTATAAATAATAATTATTTATCATTTAAAATTCGTTAATCAAGTAATAAAAATCATCAAAATGATACAGAAAAGAAGAATAAAAAATAAAAGAACTTAGAAAAAATCTCTCCGCTTCAAAATTATTGACACTTTTTTGGAATTCATTAATTTTTTTTATATAAATTTATTTATTAATTTAACCCCACTTTGTATAACCCCCTTTTTATTATCTTTCTCCCTAATTATACATAATAAAAATTCAATAATAGTAAAAACGGAAAAAAAAATCACCCTTAACCGCCTCCTAATTGATATGTGATAACAGACTATACACATCAGCGGCCGGGGTTGATCAGACCAAAGTCTACGCCCCGTGGAATTATTTCTTTAGCCACTAATACTGTTTGGAACAAAAAAATGTTGCCATTGTCCTGTTTGTTGATTACATAACATAGAGCAAATACTCTGAAACAGCAAATTAAAATCATTCTCAAAATATTTCATTTTATAACAAAGTTAAAACAACTCACATTTTCAAAAGTGAAATTCTATTGAAGGGGCATTTTGTACCCTAATTTATAACATTTTTTAAAAAATATAAAATCTTTTAGAAATTAAAGATATTCTAAATAAAACTTGTAGTATACCGCGTGGCTATTAAATGAGCCAAAAAAAAATTTTTTTTTTTAAATCGCCATTATATATACAAATCCACCCTCCTAAAGAGGCGGCCCGGTTACCCCACCACAACGATTATTATATATATATATATAAGCCTAACATACCTAACTATCATATATAAGCCTCCTTACATCTATTTCAGGTGAGAGATCAATATTATATATAATAGACAGATATTATATATATATATATATATATATATATATTATATATATATATATATAAGGTAAATTGAGTTTTTTAAAAAAAAATGCCATGGTTGCCTATTGGACGCAATAATTGAAACTTGATAATTAATCTTTTTTTAAACATTATGCATAGACGTCCACGAAATATAGTTATATATATATATATTAATATTATATATATATATAAGTAATATTACTATATATATATATATATATCACCATCTATATATATAGTGTTGTTATATACTACTCTCAGAGAAACACTATAAATGTTGTTTCAATAAGGGGTAGAGAAAATGGTGGAAATTCTTCTCTCTCTCATATTTATAAGTGTTAATTTTTTCAACCAAGGGTAGAGAACACAGGAGATCTCTTTATATATTATATATATATATATATATATAATATATATTATATACTATGTCTCCTGCTCCTAAAAAAAAAATTGTAAAAAATAAATAATAAAGTATTTTATACTATATAATTATATATAAAATATATATATATATATTATATATATATATATATATATATATTATATATTATATATATAAAATAAAAGGGTGGGGGGGGGCCCAAAAAAAATTTCCGAAAATTTTTATTGTTTGGTATCCAGAAGTCACTATTTGGAAATACTTTTTAATTTCCTCCGATATATCTCTCATCAATTATTCTCATTATTATGATAAGATGCTCTATTTAATGGATTTGAATGTACACACTGATAAGGTCTTCTCTCACAGATCCAGAAGGGGAGGAAGCCAAATTCAGTATCCTCAACTACCTGGAACAACTAATTAGGAAATTTTATATATTCCTGATTGTCTCAGTTAATACACCCTAACCTAACCAAGCTTAACCACTGGTCATTCTGTCCATAAATACCCCATCTTTCCAACAACTCCATCCTAACCTAAGTTTATCTGACACTTTATTAAGGCGGATTGGACAACCTTCCATATAGTTATATGCTATAGATCCCTAGGGTTATTGCTTTGACACTAAAGATTCTCTGCTTCAGAAGAAAAGGTGGATTGTAATCAAGGTGGGACAATTGGGTTCATTCCTTTCATGTCTAATTGTTTTCCTCAAAATCCATTGTTCAATCTTGCTTGTTCTGCCGCAATTCAGGCTAGACAGTGCTTATAGGGAGTGTAAAATTTAGATTCTGCTATCAAACTCACTGATTTTCATTTAACTCTGAATAGTTGCCAGGATATTATTCAAAGTGGTTTTGCTACTGACATCATCCTGGCCTCATGTCAAAACATCTAATATTTTCTGTGTATCTGCCTTTTCTTCCTCTTAATTTGCTTTAATGGTTTTCTCCAACTGAAAAAGCTAATCTTTTTAGCCTTTGTTTTTTTCTCTAGCTCAACCTTAGACGATTCAGGCAATCCTCCACCAGCTCCTCCTCCCAGGTAACCAATGCCTTACCTGTGATTATACTGTATGTGATCGAGTGAATGGCCTCCTGAGATCTATGAACATTAGGAAGAGATTTGCAAAATTGTTCTTGACTAAGTGTTATGATTCATCAGACATTTAGGAACTTGAAACTGTATTCCTTTTTTTTTTTCTTTTTTTTTCAACTCCAATAATTTTAAACAAATAAATATACACATCATAGGAAAAGATACTGAATTTGTTAGTTAATGCTGTGAAATGTCACTAATATTTTTTATATAACTGACGAATGTGGTATCTTTCATATTGTTTGTCCATTTGTTTAAAATTAGGGTGGTTGAAAATGAGGGAGTAGGGGATAATCTAGTATTTTTACATTTCTTTGGTGAAGCATGGCTCTCGAGTCGAGAGCCATTTTGCCATCTTTATTAGGAAGGCAAGCAACCCGGATGCTACTTATTCCCGATTGTTTAGGGAGGCTGGGTCTGAGCTGGTGCCATACCTAATTCCATTATATCCCTCTGTACCTCAGTATTAACTTACCTGTGTTGGAAGCACGCACATATATATAACATTCTGAGGAATAGCTCTTCTGACCTTTGTCACCCTATTGCTCTTGTATTTTAAAATTTTTTAAGCTATTCTTAACTTGTTTCTTGATTATCTGATGTCTCATTCTGCACTTTCCGATCATCAGTATGGCTTTTGACGCTCTAGTACTACTGGATATACTATCCTATCTCACAGATTTATGGTGTTTTGCTCTTTGTGGCTCTCCATATCAAGGTATTTGCTGTTTTACAAACTCTTCCTTTGTGTTTCCTCCATCTTTTTACCTTTCTTTCATATCGTTAGAAAAGCTGCTGTTGTTGTTATGGTGATTTCTTCCCATCCTGTCAATGGTGGTTTCCTGAGAGTTGTCTTATCAATTAACAATCTAAACTGTTCATCTAACCTTTTGTATTCATGTGAGGATGTCGAAACACTCAGTTCTTCTACTCATTTCAAATCTGCTCCCTGGATACAAATTGTTAGGTTGTGTATTTGGATTTTGAACTCTTATTCCTTAGTTATAGGAAATTTATGATACCCACATAAAATAGTATCAGTATTTGCGGATGCGGATATCCGGTCCACTCCAAAATATTGCTTCAACCCCAAAATTCTCTTAAGAAAGCAAAAAGAAAAACTATCTCGCTTTAAGATTTAACTCTACATGTTACAAATAAGAAATTTAGAGACGTAATTTTTTCCATTTTCATTTTTTCTTTATAGATCATTTTAAACATTTCATGTTTCATGAAAATCAGCGGTGAAACTATAATTAGGCTTCCATAGACAAATTTTATAAATATGAAATTTGGAGGTCGTTCATTACAAACATTTTTAAAAGCAGTTTCTGTTTAAGATAAATCAATTAACATTTCCTATCAATGTGGTAAAAAAAAAGATATATATATATATATATATATATTATATTATATATATATATATATATAGTATATATATATATATATATAATATATATATATATATATTATACTATATCATATATTTATATACTATATATTATATTATATACGCAAATCACCCCTTCTTCGCACACTTCCTATTACTAATAGCATTAGAATTCAACAATTCATTTGACACAGTCCCCTGACACATTTAATAGATAAATAGACCATTAAAGCCAAAAAATTAATAAGCATATTCTCTATCAATGTACAGCTAAAGTCTTACAGGGTTGATACTTCCTCCTGGCCCACATGAACTATACACATGGCATTCCCCAAGGTGCCTATCCTCTCGACGTAAACACTTTTTAATCTCTTTATGCATGAATCTCCCAAACCCACCATTAATAAGAAATGTAGTAAGCTATATGCAAGTGAGTTTAACAATTACAGCTCAAGGACCCTAAAGTAGACACAGTATGCATCAGAGATACAGAACAGCTATATATGGCCAATGGAGCAAGTTGGCTGGATAATGAAGCAGAATGACAGCATCCACGTCCCTCTACCTCAAAAAAAAAAGTTGAATACGTTAGACTCAGCACCAAGATAGGAGTCATTGTACATCCCAACAACTTTAGCCTTTCAAATATAATACGCATCTTTGACCACATGACATTCACACCCTATAACATTATATCCAAAGCCACACACAAATAAAATCATTGGATAGAGCTAACAAGAACATGACTTTGGCGCAGTGCAAAGAAACCAAACTCTAGAAATATAGACAATATCGTGTCGTCGCCTCCTAATTCACGTATTGTCGTGCCTGGACCTGCAACAATTTAAAATATAGGCAGTCAAAAACTAGAAGTCTTTCAAACAATTCCCTTGGGTATTTGCTTTGCTTCTCTGCTTCTAAAACTCACCCTTCTTGACTGAAACAAAATCGCACCTATAAAGAAGCCCACCTTTGACATGATAGGATTGTTAATTTTACTCAATCATTCTCACAGATGACGACCTTCTTCATCGAACTACTACAACGCCCACCATACCACCTAGAAGGATTGAAAGCCTACAACAAAGAATACTTATTCTTGATATTTACTGATACTCACTCCCTTCCCCACCTGAACACCCCATCACTATAACACGATTCACACATTAACCCAAGAAATGACTCCGCATGACCAAAACAATGATACACTACCGCATACCAAATGATACCATACTCCAACGCCATCCACCCAAATCCCACCACATATAGATATATAGATCAAACACAGTAATGCTGTACGGCTCCGCTCTGGGCACCACCCTGTCTTTGGAGGAATACAAATTTGATTTTCAATCGATCCTCACCCTTCTGTCAAAGATGCATTCCGGAACATTGACAACACAAGCATGCTCATTATGGATTGCCTGCTTTAGCGAATTGTGCAGTACCTTGAAGTGTAATAGATCTCTGGCGCTGCTGACAGTGTTGTTCAAGGATATCTCGAGGTATATATACTAAGAGGGGTAGCAGGTTGAGGCAATAAAGTAAATTATATATATATATATCATTATATATATTATATATATTATAAGGATTTATACTATATATATCATATATATATATATATAAATATATATATATAATATATAGTATATATAATTATATATATATACCCTGTGTGTAGGGGAGAAAGAATTGCCCACAATGTATGTTCTGCGTGTCGTAGAGGGAGACTAAAGGGACAGTTGTAGTTGGGTTGGCTGTCCACTACCACTTTATGTTTGCCAGGAATGCTAATGCATGCTTGGGAAGGTCGTGATCGCCGTGATCTGGTATCTTTCGGCGAAAATGTATGAATCGTATGGGTACATGGAATATCAGGAATAAAAGAGGAGAGAGGTGATGCATGTATTTAGAAAGGGCAAATTTGATTTGCTTGCTGTGACTGAAACAAAGATGAAAGGAAAGGTGAAAATGTGTATGTGCCAGTGTGTAAAGAATGAAAGGGGGGGAGAGGAGTTGCAATTCTGATGAGCGGCCTGTGGTACAGAGCTATGGTAGATTTTGTTTGTGTGAGTACTAGAATTCTAATGGTTAAATTTAAGTTTGAAAAGGTCAAAGTATGTGTGGTTGTGACATATGGTCCATCTGAGGGTAATGTTGAGTGCGATTTTCTGGGATAATCTGAATGATGTTTTGGATGGGGTGAGTTGGAGCTTCAGATTAATTGTTGGGTGACCTAAAATGGTCGGATAGGTGATCAAAAAAGGGATGGTATAACAGGTGGTTTTGGGGTGTTAGGAGAAAATGAGAATGGTAGGAAGGTGATTGATTTCTGTGAAGAGAAAGGTATGTGTGTATATAATACTATCTTTAAACACAAGAGTATTCATAAGTATATATACTAGAGTTGGTGCAGGTAGAGATGGTATCGAAGTGAAAAGTATGATTGATTTTGTGTTGAAGGAGCTGTTGAAGTATGTGTTGGATGTTAAATCAGTGAGGGGGTTTGGAATGGAATTATCGGATCATTATGTTGTTTTATGTTAAATTAAGTTAATGGGGGCTTGGATGGAGAGGAAGGTAATAAGGAAGGTAGAGGGTAGAATTAAGAGTGAGAAGTTAAGTGAACAAGGTAATAAGGATAATTATTTAAGAGCGCTTGCAAATAAATCAGTTGAATGTGAACAAGTTGAAACCGAACAAATCTGGAAGCAGTTGTTATTGTGCAAAGAAGTATGTGGATGTGCTAAAGTAGGAAGTAGAATTTTAACATTGAGTGTTTGAATGAAGAGGTGATACAAGCGGTTAAAAGTAAAAAAGAAGCATGGGTAAATTTACTAAAAGAAAATGTTGGTCTCAATTGAAAGATGTTTGGAATTTTATAAGGAGGAAAAAAGAGGTAAATGAATAGTTTGGAAGGAGTGTGAATGGGAACATACAAGGGATAAGAAGCTCTTTTGGAAGGAAGCGCGAAAGGTTAAGAATGAGTATAAAGGGAATCTGCTTATAATAATGATAGGGATGGTGCTTTCGTAACTTATGAAATGGATGTGAGGAGAGGTGAGAGAGAATGCTTCGAAAATCTACATAAACATTGGGCAGTAATGAAGAGGTTGTGAATTGTTTGGTTTGTTAGATAGAGAGTTTATTATTTGGGATGAGGCATTCAGGTAAAAGGAGGAGGTAAATAGGTAGAGTGTGAAATTGAAGAATGGTAAATCTGCAGGTATAAATGAAATCACTTTTGAAATGATCAAGAATTGAGGTGAGATGGTGATTGAGTGGATTTTTTGGAAGTTTTGTAACAAAGCGTTTATGAAGGGTATAGTTTCAAGGGATTGGAATAGAGCAGCAATAGTACCTTATATATAAGGGTAACTGTGGAATTATATTGGGTGGTTGCTGGGGGAAGATATATGCTGTCTTTTGTAGAAATGAAGTCCTCAAGGACTGATTGGGGAGACAAGTGCCGTTCGGCTTTCTGAATGGAATTCAAAAGTATGTATGACGATAGTAAAGCGTGTGTAAAAATAAAGTCGAAAGTGATTGGTTTTAATATTCAAAGTGGAGTGAGGCGGGGATGTGTTATTCTTCTTGGGTTTATGCATTGTTTATGGATGAGGTGTGTAAAGAATTAGAGGTGGGGTGGGCAAAGGGGAATGTTTAGAATGATGGAGAATGGAACAGTGTGGAGGGTGCCCTTATATACAGATAATTTGGTTTTGTGTGGCGAATCTGAAAAGTTTAAGATGATTGGTAGAGGGATTTTTTTTTTTGCAGGGTGTGTAAAAGGAGGGGTTTGAAAGTAATGTAGATAAAGTTAGTTATGGTTTGTGATTGCAGGACGTCTCAGTTGTGAAGTTATGTTGGATGGTGAGGAACTGGAACAAGCGTCTTGAGGCAATGGCGTCCGCAGAAAATTTTCCAAGGGGGAGGGGCAAACGCTTATATATATATATATTGATATAATATATATAATTATATAATATATATATATATATATATAATATATTTTATATATATATAGTTATATATATATATATATTTATATATATATTATATATAGTATATATATATAATATATATATATATATATATATATATTATGTACTCATCCATCCTGTTAGGTGTATGCCCTGTCAGGTGCGCTACTCCTCAGAATTTCTCAAAAATTTGGCGCTATCTTCAAAATGTTCGTTCTCTTCTACTTCCTCTACCTCTAGTTGCACAGCCTCCGCCACCGAATCCATTCATCTCTTCCTCGGTCTTCCTGCTGTTCTCCTACCTTCTGGTCTCAATCCATCATGCTCTTGCTCATTATCTCCTTTCCATATTCTTATCACATGGAGACCATCTTAAACTGGTTTCTCTCCACGCATTCCAAAACAGGTCCACCCCAGTTCTCTCCTCACCAGCTCGCTACTCATTCTGTCTCTCAGCGATATTTCTAATGAGTCTAAGTACTCTCAATTCCGTAGCTTCAATTCTGCTTTTTTGTATCGTATTCATGTCCAGCATTCAGATCCATGCAACAATATCGGTCCTCAGAAATGTTTTATATAATAATTATTTTAACTCTTTGGTTCTTTCTCCTTTTAGCAACGGGTAACATCTCCACCATTCTGTGTAAATCTCCCATTGCTCTCTTTCAACATCGTCATCTTGTCTTCCTTGTTCATCAAATACCACGCCAACTTAAATCTATTCACTTGCTTAAGGCTTATATCTTCTATGTTCACTCTACTATCCCTTCCCTCTCTCTTGCAATCACCATTATTCCGTTTTCTCTTTATCTTCATGCCCATTGACTTCAGTACATTATCCCACCTTTATTCAAAGCTTCTTGCAGGTTTGAGCTCCTGATGTTTTTATGCCGCATCATCAGGATAAACCAAGGATGTGTTTCCCTATTCTCTTATGCATATCTTTAAGCAGGCTGTCCAGGTAAAAGTGGCAAAAGAGCAATGGTGACAAGTACCCCATTCCCTGTCATAAACTCCGCTTGGTGGATAAATCAGAGAACGCAGCAAGCTTCATATTCCAGTTACTCTAACCGTATATAATATTGGACTTTCATACATACTTGTTAGAGCTAAATCAGACCTTTCTCGGTAATAGGGCGTCGATAGGATACACTAATCACAGTCTCTCCTATTTATTCTATGATAATGCTTTTTCCAACGTCAGCATATGCCTACCCATTCCACTCTATGATTTTCTCTGTTAGCATCTTCATGTAAAATATTAGGTCTGTCGTACTTTTCCATGGGTTGAAACTGTGCTGCCATTTTCCAATGTTGTCCTCGACATCCATCCTCATTCTCTTTTCCAAACCTCTCATATATTTTACTAACCCCACACTACCAATACTATTCCCACATATAATTTCCGCATATTCTTTTTATCTCCTTTCTTATGTATCGGACAGATTACTGCTTTCCTCCATTATGTTGGGTATTTTTCTTTTTTTCCATACTTGGTTTAACAATCTGTGTCAACCATTTATTTATTAGCTCTCCTGTTTTGAATAGTTCATTATTCAGTACATAGTATCCTGCACTCTTCCCATTTTTTTAGGATTTTAATTGATCCCTTCACTTTTTCTATGTCTAATCATTCAAATCTCGTCTATCATTCTAATTTGCTCATGTTCTTGTCTTACTCTCAGGGGTATTTCTTTCATTCCCTCCTCCCCTTGTTCTACATTTAATAATTCCTCGTAATACTCGCTCCATCTTTCCGTCCCCTCCTCTTCCTCTAAAAGAGGTTCTTCTTCCTTATTCAGAACCGTATGCATTTTCCGGTTCTTTTTTAATTCCTCTATGCTCTATGGCCATTCCATATAAAAGTTTTCCTTGTGTGAGCTCTTCAGTTCTCGTTCCTATTCTTCTCAATAATGTCCTTACTTCTCTTTTTTACATCCTCTGTCATGGTTTCTTTTTGCGTTTACATATTCTAATCTGTTCCCTTCGTTCTCGTCTTCATTCATTTCCTATACTCTTTGTTTTTGAAGCTTTACTGCGTTCTTAACATCCTCATTCCACCATGCGTCTCTTTTCCTCCCCCCTCGACTTTTTTCTTTCGCCAGTATAATATATAGTATATATATATATATATTATAGTATATTACTATATATATATATAATATATTATATATATATATATATCTTATATGATATATTATATGATATTGATATATTATTATTTAAAAAACTTTAGATCGCGAATTTCCAGGGGGGGGCAGAGTGCCTCCTTGCCCTATGTTGCGGGACGCCATGGTCTTGGAGTGTAAAAATATTTAGGATATATGTTAGATGAAAAAGGGACGGATGATACAGAGTGATAGTAGAAAGTGGCTAGTGAAGATTATCCTTGTGAATCGTAAAAAGGGCACTGTCTTGAGTGCACTAAGGGTTTTGCATGAGGGTATTGTTGTCACCTGTTTTAACTGCATAGTAGTGAAACTATGGTCTGGGATAAGAGGTATAGATCTACAATACAATGTGTTTCAGATGAACAATCCTTAGGGGTGTGTTAGTTGAGAAGTATTGATGAAAATGAGGAATGAACGTATGAGAGATGTGTGGTGTGAAGAAAACGGAATAAATGAGAGAATAAATGAAGTCCGTTGAGATGGTTTGGTTATGTGAAAAGAATGGATGATACGCGTTGGTTAGCGAATGTATAGTGGTATGTGTGTTGGGAATTTATACCGTGGGAGACCGAAGAAAAAGGTGATTGAGTCCAGTTAAAAGGAATGCTGGAGAGAGAATGCGAGTTAGGCAGCAAGGCGAGAAAGGTGCATAATATGAGTGAATGGTGGGGGTATGGTTGTGGGCCCAACCCAGGGGGATGAATCCTACCGTTGACGAGATGCATATGATGGTTCGTCCGCGGTCCCGTGAAGCTCTGGGGGTGAATTTCTGACTGCGACGAGTTCTCACTAAAGATATAAAGGGAGCTGTAAGGCTGGGCTTTCTTTTGACTTGTCATATTCTTCTACTACTTTTCTGTTCCGGTGCATTCTACGCACCTTACCCCCGCCCAGAGTCTTGGGAAAGGTGGATGATATATATATAATATATATATATATATATATATATATATATATATATATATATATATATATATAATATATATATATATTATATATATATATATGTATATATATATATATATATGCCTGAGCGTATATAAAAATAGTGGAGTGAGTGAGACGATATGTTATCTCCATGTGCTTTTAACTTGTTCATGGAGTGATGAAAGAATATAAGGTAGGGATGTAGCAAAGAGAGAATGATTGAATTGGTAGAGGGGTTTGAAGGAAATTGTAGATAAGGTAAGGTGGTAGTGATAAGGGGGGAAGCAGTGTCCATTCTGCAGTGTGAAA
>JABUQX010104247.1:0-5000 GCA_015478945.1 Trachelipus rathkii
AATTAAATTCTTAATAGAATGTAAATTTTGCGTCGCCCTCCCAGTGTCAAAAAATATATAATTAATATAAATGTATGATATACCTTATATAATATATATATATATTATGTTATATATTATATTATATTTTTTTTTGATTTTTGTTTTATTATTTTTATTATGGCCAACTGAAGTTGAAGATTTGAAAAATGACCTTTCTAATAAAAAAAAAAAAAAAAATTAATATGAATAAATTATTTATTTATTCATTCTGTTATAAAATAAAAAAAATTAATATAAAAAATGAAATATAAAAATAAATTTTTTAGTGAACAACTAAAAAAATTTATTTTTGATCCCATTTCACTTTGCTGGTTTTTACATACAAGTGAAAACCTCAAGCAGAGCTCGAGTCAGCTTAGCTTCTGCAAATTGTGATGCAAGAAATTGACGAGGAATAAAAATTAGGATTGGCAGAGTGCCAGACCCTTTATAAATTCTATAGGAGCAAGACTGTGTTCTTTGCTCTGCCTATTTAGGCAAATAAAAATTTTTTATTTGAGAATCAACAACTAATTCAGTGGCCACTGATAATAAAAATAATAATACCTACAAAAAACTATATAATTTTTTTTTTTTTTTAATGAAATTACCAACCAATTGGGCTTAAGTCATACGACCCCAAGTACCATAGAAGAAGGCCAGACTAGAAGAGGGCCTTATTGTTTGTTTGACAATCATTATTCAGATTGAAGGTGCAATTCAGTTAAATACTTGGAGAACTCTACCAACAAAGGTGAGAAAAAGAAATTAAAGATTTGGGTTTTGATTTGCTGTTTAACCCAAATTTGGTCTCCCTTCATTTGTGTAATGAATTAGAGGGTGAAAGGGGATCTAGTTATTATAAAAATTATTAACCAATTGCTTTAAATTATTAAACAGATTGAATAAATGAATAGATTTAAATTTCATCTTTTTTGAATAATAATAATAAAAATTTGGTCTCCCTTCATTTATGTAATGAATTAGAGAGTGAAAGGGGATATAGTTATTTTAAAAATTATTAACCAATTGCTTTAAATTATTAAACATATTGAATAAATGAATAGATTTAAATTTCATCTTTGAATATAATAATAATAATAATAATAATAATAATAATAATAATAATAATAATAATAATAATAATAATAATAATAATAATAATAATAATAATAATAATAATAATAAAGAAGAGCCTATAAAATCCTATCCTTTCAGATAAGGATTGGCTCTGGATTTGGCAATAATAGGAAGCAATTTGGTCAACAGAAAGAAGGAAATCAGCA
This sequence comes from Trachelipus rathkii, assembly GCA_015478945.1. Taxonomy (NCBI): domain Eukaryota; kingdom Metazoa; phylum Arthropoda; class Malacostraca; order Isopoda; family Trachelipodidae; genus Trachelipus; species Trachelipus rathkii. The sequence goes on from JABUQX010104247.1 coordinate 1,308, forward strand.
AGTTAGAGAAGAGTTCTATTCCACCTTATATAAAATATTTTTCCTTAAATCAATAAAATTAAAATTATATAAATCTTCCTTAAATTCAATGTAAATATACAATTAATTTCTTATAGTAAATTTAAAACTAAAATTTTTTGAATTCACCCCTTCTCTAATTATTTTCTTCATTATTTTTCATGCATAAATTTTTCTGTTACCAAACGCCTCAGATCATCAGATGCGGATTCTGTTGAAACGTACAATCGAAGCAGTCTGTTAGCTTTAGTTAGCCACCTTGCATGGCTTAAGGCACCCGGCTGTGCAGTTTTCAAATACCGCATATTATTATGATCTGCATTTTGTACCCCTTGCTGAATTAATAAACAGATTTTTAGTAAATACAGCTGGTCAGAACTTAGATCTTTCTTAACTGTTTCAGGAACATCAACTACAGAGCCTGGAATTGGTTGAAAATTAATGATGGGTTTGGTCTGAGGATCAAATGAGAGCAGTTTGGTTATAGGTCCTTCATGTGACGATGGGCCAGTTGTCTTCCCATCAACAACACTAAATAACTTCCTGAGTGGCAGTTCATTAAAATGCAACATGCATATGAGCCATTGAAGTGGTCTTTTAAGATGTAACTCCAACAGTGTGATTATTCCATTCTTGTTACCCGTATTCACAGGAGTTCCATCGCAAATCACTGCTCTTAAAGTCTCTGTAGATCTTGTTCGTTCAATAATACCCAGAAAATTTCATTAAATACATCTCGAGATCTTCCTGAGTTAGGACTAACGTGATCGATGTAACATGCATCTTGAAATGACACTAGCACGTAATGTTCTTCTCTAACTTTTCTACGCACACCTCCAGTATCGACAAGTGTTTCATCTATTTTTCCATCGAAACCAATGCAGACCATACCTTTGTGTTGCAGCAGCAAATGCTCCTCTGACTGTTTGTCTCTCCAGTATTTTCTTTGGCGTTGTAACTTACTTGGATCAACAACGTTTTTTGATGACAGAAGTCCGAGGTCCTTGAGGGCAGCATTAACTATGAGACATGCATCTCTATTGCTCACATTTGTCCTCTCTAATGCTTTACACAACTCAGGATACTGGTTTCTATTTTGAGGGTGACATTCTTCCATTTCTTCTGATTCTAAGGAAAATGATTCTTTTAGCACATCACTCTCACTGCCTGATAATTCAACTGAACTTACACATTTTTGCGTATCTTTGTGTCTCATCTTACTTTCAAATGTCAACCGTTTCCTTTTCCTTTCCTGAAGTTTCATGCTTTTCTCTGTTCTTTCCTTGTCCACCTTTCCTATATATTCATGCGTTCTTAAGGTTTTGATCAAGCCAAAATTTGCCATTTCCAATACAGGATTTCTTATTCATTGGGGCATTTGACATTGATTACGTCAAAACTATACCATTATGACACACTTGCACGCGCGCTAATTGTCGAGAGACGAGAAAATGATTTTATTGTTATCTTGCGATATCGTTAGAGAAGATTGTTTATTTCTTGAATATTTCATCAAATCATTGACATTCACTATTAGTCTCTTCACTTTCACTATAACACTTTCAAATTCTATTGTTGGAATGCCTGCTTTATTGTATATGCCTTTAACTTCTGTTGCCACTAACTTTGCTAGATGAGTAACACTGGCATCTTTGTTGACTACTTGATGGAACTTGTAGGCTCTAAAAACATCCTCAGCCAGTGGTAGCTGATTTTTCGACAAGTGGTTGTGGATAACCGAATATTGCATGCCTGTCTTTATGCCTTGTTGCACATGCCATGATACGTCTTGCAATAATAGTAATAAACACTGCACCCACAGGACTTATCTCAAACGTCGAATAGTCTGGATCTGAAATGAGACAGAAATAGCTCTCAATTAGTATTAAAACCAAATTTTGAAGAACAAAGCATATAAAATTCATAACTTAAAAATAGTAAAAAAACGAATGTCAAAACCCTTTTAAAAAAACTAAAGTTGGGCCCCCTAGACATTGAGTAAATGCAAAATGATTTTTTGTCCCACTACAGGGAAGCCAAGGAGCACCAATTTGACCATGTTTGGTTATCCCACCAAAATTCAAAACCCAGCCTTAATAGTAGAATATATATATATAGAATATATTATATATAATATATATATATATATATATATATAGTATATATATATATATATATATATATATCATGCGTAGCTAGATGTTTTACATGGGTAGCAAGATAATATATATATATATATAATATATTATATATATATAATATATATATATCATATATATATATATATATATATATATTATATATATATATATATATATATATATATATATATATATTTATATGAGATGATGGGACGATAATGAAATTTTTCGCGATGACGAGGCGATGGACGATTAGAGCAAATTTTGCCGATGACGATGACGAGACTATGGACGATGACGATAATGAAAAAAAACTATTGTTGTTAAAATTTCTTTCCCTCTCTCTCTCTCTCTCTCCGTTCTTTGGCATATATATATATATATAATTTATATATATATATATATATTACTATATACTATATATATATATATATAATTATAATTAATATATAATATATATATATATATATATATTTTTAAATATAATATAATATATATATTTATATTATATATATATATATATATATAGAATTATAAAATAATATATATATATATATATATAATATATATAGATATATATATTATATATATATATAATACTATATAATATATATATATATATTTATATATATTTTAATATATATATATATAAATATATTATAAATATTATAATAGGATTATATATATATATATATATATATATTATATATAGTATATATATATATATATAAATATATATATATATAGGCTTATAATATATATATATATATAGGCTAAATATATATATATATATATTATTATATATAATTATAATATATATATATATATATATATATAATATATAATATATAATATATAATATAATATATAATATATAAATATATATGTATAAAAATATACATATATTATATATATATATATATATAGATATATATTATATATATATATATATATATATAATATATACGTATATTATATAGATAATATATATATAATAATATATATAATATACTATATATATATATATATATATATATATATATATATATATATATATTATATATATTATATATATATATTATATATATATATATGGCTGTAGACAGGAGGGTCAGGGGTTCCTCCCGAAATTATTTTAGCCATCAAAATTTTTGATTCCTTAAGTCTCAATAATAAAAATAATAAAATAATAATAATAATAATAATAATAATAATAATAAAATAATAATATAATAATAATGAATAATAATAATAATATAATAATAAAAACAATAAAACAATAATAATAATAATAAATAATAATAATGATAATTAATAATATAATAATAATAATAATAATAAGAGTTAAATCAATGAAAAAGGAAAAGTATATTAAGGAAAGGAGGAGACATGTTTGTGGTCCGAAACGATTTCTTAGGTCAAGTGCCTGTTCCCCATACATGTATAAAATATTAAGACCAGGGGACTTAAATGTAAGGTTTCCAGTTTGCAGATGATAGAAAATTGGCACCTCAATAAGGATTAATGATGGATG
>JABUQX010104247.1:12500-17500 GCA_015478945.1 Trachelipus rathkii
GTCATTGGAAGAAATAAAAGAATGGCCTGGTGAATTATCACAGAAAGCTGCTTCGTTGTTAAATTCAATCAGTAATTTGAATTTTATAATAACATTATACGTTTTAAGTAAATTTCTTGAAATAACCTACACCTTGTCAAAACAGTTACAGAGTGTCCATTTGGACATTGTCAGTGCAATAAACTTAGTGAAAGACATTATTCAACTTCTCGAAAAAGATAGACAAAATGCAGACACAGAGTTTAAAACCATATTCACACAAGCTAAAAATGTATGCGACAGCTTAGGTATTGAAATAACAATTCCAAGAACTACGAAGTTCCAGAAACATCGTTGTAATGTGCCTACATCAGATCCCGAATCGTATTACCGCATCTCAGTTTTTATTCCGTTTATTGATGATCTGATTTTTCGTTGACTGATCGATTTCTCTCGCATGAAACCACTATCATTTCACTTCAGTATATTTTACCAGAAAAGTGCAATGTACCTTATAAGCATATTGAAAAAAAACATCCTCTTTTATAAAGACGACCTTCCAGACCCTCACGAGGATACACTAAAAGGAGAGTGGTGTCTCTGGCAACGTAAATGGCTGCTAGAAAATGAAAAACCAAAAACTGCGATCGGTGCTTTGCCTAAGTGTGACAAGAGGAGGTTTCCTAACATTGCTACTCTCCTGAATATCTTAGCAGTATTGCCTGTATCCACCTCAACAGTAGAAAGAACCTTTTCGACATTAAGGCTTCTGAAAACGTATTTACGGAATAGTGTTGGAGAGGATCGCATTACAGGTCTTGCTTTACTGTCAAATCATCGAGATCTCAGCACAGAAGTCAGCAATGAAAATATTTTGAATCACCTCAGTCAAAAAACAAGGAAACTGAAATTGACCTTATAAAACGATGGTAAGTTCTTATGAGAATTATATATATATAATATATATATAAATATATATAATATATATAATATATATATATAATATATATATATATATATATATATATATATATATATATATATATATATATATTATATATATATATAATATAATAATATATATATATATTATTATATATATATATTATATATATATTATATATATATATAAATATATATATATTATATATAATATGTACTATATATATATATATATATAATATATATATATATATATATTAATAAATTAAAAATTTAATATTATTATATATATATATATAGTTTATATATATATATTATTATTATATATATTTATGTCTCTGGTGACGCTTCAACTTCTGCCGATAAGGTGGGAGCTGAAATCGTTGATGGATGAGCAGGTTCATTCCTTCTACTAAATCTTTTTCTCCTCATAATCCATTGTTGATCGTGCTGCTCTCGGCCCATCCAGGCTAGAAAACACATGTATCGGGGAGTGGAAAAAATTCTCGTTCTCCTATCACTCTTGCTAATTTCATTCTGCTAGAAATCGTTGCAGGGATACTCTTCGACGAACAAAGCGTGACTTTCATCAAACGAAAGTCGCTAAACCTCCTTGGTTCTCCTACTGACAAATCTTTCCGGCCTCTTGCCAAAAACATCTCTAACAACGTCTGTAAATCTGTCTTCCTCCTCTTATTCGCTCTGATGGTTCTGTTGCTAATTCTCCAACTGAAAAAGGCCAATCTCTTCGGGCCTCCTATTTTCCTCTAACTCAACCCTGGACGCATTCTTGCATTTCCGGCATACTCTCCTATTCTCCTCTTCAGGTGTCCTATAGCCTTTGTCTGTGATTACATCGAGTCGGCGATGCATGTTCTCCTGAATCTACAAACGTTAGGAAGGCGTGGCCCGGATGGCACATTCCTCCCCGAGTTTTTGAGGGAGTTCTGCTTTCCCGTGCTATTCCACCCTTCGTTCAAGTATAATCTCTATGCTCAATACTAGCCACTTCCTCAGTGTTGGAAGCAAGCACATGTCAACCTAGTCCGAAAAAAGGAAGCCGCTCTGCATCCTTCTAACTATCGCCCTATAGCTCTTAATTGTATTCTATTCTAAGATCATTGAAACTCTTCTCAACTCTCATTTCTTAGACAATCTCGAATCTCATTCACTTCTTTCCGGATCGCCAGTACGGCTTTCGGCGCTCGAGGTCTACAGGCGATATACTTCCTATCTAACTAATTTATGGTTTTCCGCCTTAGGAACTACGGGGAGACTTGCGGGTGGGCGCTTGACATATCCAAAGCATTTGACCGGTTATGGCACCGCGTCACTGCCTCTCCCAAGCCTTCCCCTCCTTGGGTTCTCCCTTCTCTTGCTTACTTAGTCTAGTTTTCTTTCAATCGCTCAATATCGGCTGTTATTGATGGGGTGACTTCTTCCTTCCTTTACTGTCAATAGTTGGTGTTCCTCAGGTTTCTGTATTTATCTCCTACTTTATTACCTACTTTTCATTAATTAATCGTTTCTCACCTGCATATCTAACTCTATTCACTCATATGCCCATGACTCGACCCTTCATTCTCAACTCATTTCAATTCTGCTCGTTCTTTACTTCTAGAATTCCCTCTCGTCTTAATCTTTCCGATTTCTATTCTCGCGGATCTGGATAGAATTTCCGGTTGGGGTCGTCTAAACCTTGTGAAATTCAATTTTTAAAACTCAACCTCTACAAATCTCCCTCTCTAAGACACCTTCTAACTTTCCTATCTCTTTCGACGGTTCTCTCGTCTCTCCTGCTGACAATATAAACATCCTTGGCCTTAACATAAACAAAAAAATGTCTTGGAAACCTCACATCACAACGGTTGCTAGGGAGGCCTCAAAAAAAACTGGGAGTTCTGTTTAGACTGCGACTTTTTTCCTCTTCTCATTTGGCTACAAAGCTATACAACGGCCTTCATCCCGCCATTGCTATGAGTACTTGCTCTCATTATCTTGGGGGCTCTGGTTTCACCCGGCTTTTGGATTGGAGGGTCGAGTCAAAGGCCAAAGGCTTATAATAAACTGTTCTGTACTTCCAGTTTCCTTGACCCTCTAATCTTTGCGGCGCGATGTTGGTGGTTTTTTTTTTTTTTTGGTTTTTCTTTTTTTTTTTCTTTTCTAAAGGTCAGCCAGCGACAGGTTCTCGAGAGAGCTTATCACTCGCGTACCTCAACCTTTACGTCGCCTTCGTAGAACTAGGGGAGCTGTGTCTGCACATGAGTTTTGTGTTGATGTAGGTAACTCCAAGCTAGTTTGCTGCGGTCTTCCTTCTTTCCTGCCACATCTGGTCTGTGGAATTCTCTTCCATATCTTCTGTGTTTCCTGCTTGAATTTAATCTCCCCCACTTCAAAGCCTGCGTCTATACTCATCTGCGTAATTTACTTTAGTTGTTGACTTCTGAGGCTGCAACACCCCCTCCTTGAATAGGCTCTGCCCGTGAGTGTGCTAAAAATGTAAAAAAAAAAAAAAATTATTTTCTAATATAGTATAATAATTAATTGTATATAATATATATATATATATATATATATATATATATATAAGATATATATAATATATAATATATATATATATATATATATATATATATATATATATATATATATATATATATATATATATATATATATATATAGAGCTAGAAACTATATTTATATATATATAACAAAAAAAAAATTTTATATATATATAATATATATAATTTAACTTCATTTGAAATGTAACCACTTGCGAAGTCTCAGCCCCCCCCGAAAAAAATTCCTGGCTACGGGCCTGCCTACGTACATGATGTATATATACAAATATAATATATTTATATATTTATTATATCTATTTATAAAGATATAATATATATTATATATAGATACTATATAGAAATATATAATATATATATATATATATATATATATAGCCGAGCTAGAAACTAGCTTGGCCAAAGGAAGTTAATAAAATTGAGTAATTAGTTTTACCTCTTTATTACGAGGCATGAGAATATGTATTTTTAACACTTAATGTGTTTCACAGTTTATTTTATTTTCAATAATTAAATGGCAATGGTGATTTAGTATTTTTATTTCACAATGTAATTTTTCTTTTAAATTGATTAAGGGGAGCGTTCAATCTTTGGCTGGGGATGGTCCCAGTTTTCAGCCCCACCTAAAAATGGACATAAAATTCGGAATTTTCAGCCGATTTTGACTATGTAAACACCAAAATGTAGCTTTTTTTGCCCTCTAAAACGTTGTTTTCTGGTGTTTTTATGTGACTAGTCATTCTTTCAGAATTTTCAAATTTTCAAAGTCCATGTTTTTGACAATTTTCATATCAACTTTCAGAATTTTTTGGGAAATGACTTCAAACTTTAAATATGCATAGATTGGTCCATTACCTGCAATAATTACGTAGAACATTTTCGATTTTTTTGAGTTCTGTTGCTCAGCGTTGTCCAATTTCCAAACCCATTTTTTTTGAATTTGAAAAGTGAAAAATTGAATTTTTTTTTTACTCATCCGATCAACATCAAATTTTCAGGGCTATGTACAATCGGCAAAATTGCATTCTTTGTTTTTACTAGATAATTTCTTTGTATATGCAATAGGTTTGGATTTAATCTTGGAATAAATTTTCAAAAAAAAAAATTTTTTGAAAATTTTTTAAAAATTTTCTTTTGAGTATACATAAAAATTATCTAATTAAAAAAGATGCATCTTGCCCGATTGTACAAGCCCTGAAAATTTGATGTTGATCGGATGAGTAGAAAAAAATATTTTAATTTTTCACTTTTCAAATTCAAAAAAAATGGGTTAGGAAATTGGACAACGCTGAGCACAGAACTCAAAAAATCGAAAATGTTCTATGTAATTATTGTAGGTAATGGACCAATCTATGCATATTTCAAGTTTGAAGTCATTTCCCAAAAAATTCTGAAAGTTGATATGAAAATTGTCAAAAACATGGATTTTGAAAATTTGAAAATTCTGAAAGAATGACTACAGTCACAGAAAAACACCAGAAAACAACGTTTTAGAGGGCA
>JABUQX010104247.1:40000-50000 GCA_015478945.1 Trachelipus rathkii
AGCTTGGGAGAGAAGTGACGCGTGCCATACCCGGTCAAAATGCTTTGATATGTCAAGCGCCACCCACAACAAGTCTTTCCCGTAGTTCTAAGGGAGGAAAACATAAATCTGTTAAACTAGGAAAGTAATATTCGACAGTAGATCTCGAGCACCGAAAGCGTATGGTTAATCAGAAAGAAGGAAAGAGATTTCCAGATGATTCTATAAGAAGTGGGAGTTGAAAGAATTTCAAAGTCTTAGAAAGAATACAAGTGAGAGCTATAGGTAAGATAGTTTAGCAAGGATCAAGAGCGGCTTCCTTTTTTCGAATAGGTTGGACATATGCCGCTTCCAACACTGAGGGAAAGTGCCAGTATTGAGGCATAGAGAATTTAGTTGAACGAGGGTGGGGTCAGCACGGAAGCACACTTCTCAAAACTCGGAGAGGAATGCAATCCGGGCCACCCGCCTTCTAACGTTCATAGATTTCAGGAGCTCATGCACCGTCAATGAAATGACAAGTAAAGAATAGGACACGCTGAGAAGGAGAAGGAGGAGGAAGAGGAATACCAGATTCGTCCAGGTTGATTTAGAGGAAAATAGGAGGCCAACGAAATGATTGCTTTTCAGTTGAGTCAGTAACACAGAATCCATCAGAGCGATGAAGAGGAAAGGAAAGGATGATTTAACAGAGTTGTTAAGAGATGTTTTTGGCAAGAGGCCAGAGAGATTTGTCAGTAGGAGAACCAAGGAGGTCTGCGCACTTTCGTTTAATGAAAGTCCCTCTTGCTCGTCGAAGAAGTACCCCTGGCAACGATTTCTAGCTGAATGAAAGTTGGCAAGAGTGATAGGAGAACGAGAATTGTCCATCACCCGATTAAGCATCTGTCTCTTGCCTGAATGGCCAAGGGAACAAGCACGATCGAACAATGGATTATGAGAGAAAAAGATTTAGTTCAAGAAGGAATGAACCTGCTCCCATTAACAATTCAGTTCCACTTTATCAGGGCAGATCTGAGCGTACTAAGAGACCCGCCCCCCCTCCCTCCAAGCGTCACTTAATTATATTAGCGTAGAAGCAACGCATGGCCCCCCAATCGGCCCGATCAAAGTGAGAAAAACGCATAGGGCCGATGATATGTTGGAGAAAAGTATTAAAATTAAGTGCATATAAGGTTGTGGTCAGATTTACCGATAGAGAGAAGGTGTGTATTTATAGAGAGAAGGACTAGTGGTGAAACATAGGTCAAGTGTGTTCAAGAATCGGTTGGGACGATCCGGAATGTGTGTAGGTTATTTAATCAGTTGTTCCAGATCGTTGAGAATACTGAATGATTCGGCTTCCTCCCAACTAAATCAGTACGAGAGGAACCCAACAATTCAGTTTTGTGTACATAGAAATCCCTAAATAGAGGACCTCAAGTATTTGGATTAGAAGATATAACAGTCTCGTGAGAAAGTAGTAAGGTAATCAAAAAAAGGCATGAAAATCTGTTCTGTTAGTAGAACAGTAGCAGAAGCATAAGAATATTGTAGTAGAAGGAAGAAAGATTTTAAGCCACAGAACATCGAAGTTAGGAGATTCGAGATTCTGGAGACGTGTTATAGGAATGTTTATATTTACATAGGCACATACTCCACCCTTCAAACGGAAATTATAAAATAAGTTATAGTTGGATATATTAAACGAGTTGAAGGATGAATTCTTAGCCATCTGAATCACAAAAAAAAGAATAAAATTAGGGATAGAGTTAGAGAGGTAGTATTCCATGGATGCAGAGTTAGAGTGCAAGCCATTGATGTTGGTAAAGTCAAAAGAAAGCCACGCCTGTGCAAATCTGCTATCATACACGCACACGCACACGCACAAGCACACGCACACGCACACGCACACACACACGCACACGCAAAAAAAAAAAAAAAAAAAAAAAAAAAAAAAAAAAAAAAAAAAAAAAAAAACAGACAGAAACAAATAGACAAAAACCAAAGGAGAAATTAGGAAAATTTATTCGTACGCTAAAACCTAAATTTTAAAACGATAAAACCCTATTTACAGCAAATATCTAAAATATGAATAATCCAGAAAGTTTAAAAACACTCACGCACTCACACGCTTTCACGAAATTGCGTACAAAAAAAAAATACTATTGATCAACTAAAAAAGTAGATAAATTTGTATAAATTATAATAATGGCTGTCCAAATAGGTAAATTTTACGTTAAAGACCAAGTTGAGAAACGCTAAAAATCTAAGTTAAAAAGGAAAGAGAAAAAAAACATAACTTGGTACTATAGCTATCTATATCGAACTAGATTTATTATTGAATCTAAAAGTTTCTCATAATTTTTCACCCAAAAAGTAAGAAGTATCGGCTAAGTATCGGCCATTTTAACCGATACCGATACCGATACCGATACCATCAAAAATGGCCGATACTACCGATACCGATACCGATACCGATACTATCGGTACATCCCTAATATATATATATATATATATATATATATATATATATATAAATATATATATATATATTATATAAAAATCTATAATAGATATACATATACTATATTATCTCATACATATATATATTATATATATATATATATATATATATATATATATATATATATATATATATATATATATATATATATTATAAAATGTATAATTTGTATATATATTATTAGATTATATTATATTATATCATACTTATATATAAATGTACACACATATATATATTATAGTATATATATATTATATAATATATCATGAAAGATATATATATTATATATATATATATATATATATATATATATATATCAGTGGCGTAGTTAAGGGATAGGCTGGGTAGGCATTGCCTATCTTATTTTTAAGAACAAATTAATAATTAAGAAAAACAAATAAAAAAATATAAAAAATGTTAATATAATAAGAAATCATAAGAAAATTAATCTACAAAATCTTAAAGAAATATAAAACCAAAAATGAGCTATTTATGCTTTGCCTCCCTATACACTACTATCCTAGGTACATCGGCGTAGCTGCAATAAAATATATCGTATACCTCCAATGATGTTAAGTGAGGCTCGCCGCCTCATGCTTCGTGCGTCATATTGTTGCCTTCACTTGCAATTTTAATTAATTTCTCTCTCTCTCTCTCTCTCTCTCTATATATATATATATATATATATATATATATATATATATATATATATATATATATATATATATATTATATATATTTCTATATTGTCTGTTCGTCTCGCTTGTGTTTACTATGGACTATATTCCATATACTATTATATATATTATATAAAATTTATTAATGTTATGGCTGGAAAAGTTTAAAAAGTATACCCAAATAAAAATGTTTTTCTTTTTTTGTAACATCGCCAAACTAATATTACAAATATATAGTATATAGATATATAGTATATATAATATATAATATATATATATATATTGTAATATAATATATATATGATAATATATATTTATTGGTATTATACTAGCTACCACTTGATATAAATATATATATATTGATATTATAATATATCCTATATACTATACCCTATATATATATATATATATATATATAGTATATATATTATATAAATATATATATATATATATATATATATATATTATATATATATATATATATAATATATATATATATAGTATATATACATATATCATATATATAATATCTATATATATATAATTTATATATATATATATATTATATATATTATATATATTAATTATATAGTATATATATATATTATATATATATAATATATATATATTATAATTATATATATATATATATATATATATATATATATATTATATATATGTGTGTGTGTGTGTGTGTGTGTGTGTTTAAAATAAACTTAAAAGTCTCACCTCATTTATACATGAAGAGAATGTAATTACGAAGTGCCAAAGATAACAATATAAATAATTTTCTGCTCTAAATTCAAGCACACAAATATTTGATTTGAGCACGAAGTCTCCTTTTGTAATGGATTGAAAAAGAGCGTTATTTAATCGCGATTTTTCATACACTTTTTGTTTCTATTTTACATAATCTTTTATATTTACTATGTAATATTTTAATCTGACCAATTTTCGCAAAAAATTACTGTACTGCTGGGATTTGAAGGACATCAGATGCAACTTTGATTCAATCGTTCTAACGGGTCTTGTTGGATGGTGAGCGATTGGAACAAGTATCTAATTTAAATATTTATTAAATTTGTTGGATGAAAAGGGAACGGATGATACAAAATGTGGTAGGAAAGGTTTGAATGGTAGGAAGGTGGCTGTTGCAATTAAATCCTTAGTGGATATATTTATATTTTAATATTTTTTTATTTTGATAACTGAAACATTTATATAATCCACATATTTAATATTAACGTTTCGTTTTCTTTTATATTTTCTTTTAAGTTTTAATTATTTATCTACATTTATATTTTATTTAAAGTTTTTTTTATTCATTTTATAATAGTTTTATTTTGCTGGTTAAGTTTTTATTGCTTTATAAGTTTTATATATATAGGACGTCAAACCGTAGCTATCAAGGGGTGTGTATGTGTGTGTGTGTGCGAGCGGGCGAGTGTGTGTGTCCCGCTCAACAGCAACAACAGCAACAGGAAAACCAAACAGCAAACAACGCCAAAAGCAAAAATATGTTCATGTGCAAAATGGACATGAACGTATGTACGCACTTACATAACTAAACATACCAATGTACGTAAATAGGTACGCACTCATGTGCGTGTAAAAAAAGTGTGGCTTATAAGACTTGTTCAAAAAAATCTCAGGGGTATTTATAACTACTATATATATATATATATATATATACTATATATATATATATATATATCTAGATATTCATATTGATTATATATTATATATATATATATATATCAGGGGCGGCTCGTGGCCTGGTTGCAGGTTTGCGCAACCACCATTTTATACAACTAGCAGCTAGGGTGCAACTATTTATTATTTTTTTATTCTTTAATTTTTTTATTAAGATTAATATTAAAGAAATTAATTACATCTTATTATAATAACATCCCAATGATTCATTATTGAATGAAATAAAAAGCCGTCATTGAATAGCTGTTATTCAAATGTCAAACCAATATGATTGTTGCAGACACTTTACAACACATGTCAATTAAATTTTGAACGAGAAGAATGTGTGTGAAAATACACCGCGTCAACGTTTTATACCTACAACAGGTGGTTGTATATGAAGGTCAACCGCTTGTTTTTCTTAACATTGGACCCTACCCTTAATAACTGAAATTCAAATTTGCACGTACGAAGCAATTATAAAATTAGCGCTCAACATGTCATAATTGATCGTCCCACAAAAACGATACATTTTGCATAGGTTGCAATTTACTTGATTTTAGTCAGTTTTACTTTCGAAGCGTTAGTGTGTAGTCTTTGTTTAGTTTTTTCCAGAACTCTTGCTTTATAATTAATTAAAAATCTTAAAACAATTATATTACCAATAATACGCATTTAAACTAATTTTTAATTAATTTTTTTTTTTTATTCAACAGTGGTTAAGTGAAATGAAGTTAAAATTAGACATATTTACCACTACTCACTATATTAATTATTATTATTATTATTATTATTATTATTATTATTATTTTATGTTATTCATATTATATGGTGTTAATTAGTAATGGAAGCCTTCATTATTATTTTATGAAAAATATTGATATTTTAATATATTAGTTTAGTCTTGGCAGATCTAATTTTATGTATCGGGATTTTATTTGATATTTAATATTATAAAAAAATTTATGCCATATATATGATATATATAGGTATATATATATATATATATATATAGTATATTATATATTATATATTATATATATATATATATATTATATAATATAGTATATATATATTTCGAGAGAGAGGAGAGAGAGAGAGAGAGAGAGAGAGAAGAGAGAGAGAGACGAAGAGAAAGAGAGAGAGGAAGGAGAGAGGAAGGAGAGAGAGGAGAGAGAGAGAGAGAGGAAGAGAGAGAGGAGAGAGAGAGATTACCTAAATATATTATACGGCCCTTATTATACAAGAGAGCGATAAAAACAAATTAGAATCGGAATGGTAAGGTTAATGCTATCTGAGAATTATTTATTTGAGGCATCTTCTACGAATTTTCTCAATTTTCAAATTAAAAAGATATGTAATAAATTTTAATCTATAGCACGGTAATGTATATAGTTATATTTACATTATTCATAATTCATATACAACTTACTCTCGGCGCGAGTAAGTTGTTACACGGCACCCTGCTCGCGCTCTTCTCGCGGCATTTGGAGCGAGCGGTTGCATGCTACACGCCAGCCTGAAATGCATTGTCTATGGTATTGTTTTAGGTTTTTTTTAACCTCAATAATATCTAATGAAAATAATTTAACTAAGATAAAATAACTTTTGAAATGGAAAAATATTCTAATTTAAGACCAAATAAGAAGTGCACAAAATCGAGGTTATAGAACCAAAAATTTAATTTTAAATAAATAAAAAGTGCCGGGCCTATTACGTAGGTTCATATACTCTTAATTTGTTTTATTATTTTAATTAATGTTCAAAATATGTATGATATTATTTAAAAAATATATACACATACATACATAGCATAAAAATAACAACAAAAATAAAAAAAATAAATAAAAAAAGAAATAAAATAACCAAGTTAAAAAAAAACAAAAAAGTATATATATATAATATATATATTATATATATATTATATTTATATTATATAATATTATATATATATATATATATATATATATATATATATTAATATATATATATTTGTAGCAAATCTCGAGCATCATGCATGTAACTCAAAAACTATAACAGCTACCGGAAAATAAATAACATTTTTATTTCAGCAAGCATTTCATAGATGAAACAAAAAAAAGCATTATTTTTATTCTAATATTTAATTAATAACACCTTAAATATTAGTATTATCTTAGGTCTGGCAGGCGGTACGCTCTCATTAACCTTCCATCTTGCAGTAATACGAGAGCAAGAGTTTACAAATATTGTTTTTTTTTATTATATTAGTATTATGCTCTGGAGAAAATGTTAATTTTCTTTTTTATTCCTTTTTAGGGGGTTCGAGCCCAACGGAGGGACAGAGGGGGGACGAAGTTCCCCCGTCGCCCCGGTAGGCCGAGAAACCCCGACTTTGTCTATTTTTAAGGTTTACCAGTGGGGTATCCTTTAGTTAAAAAAAAAATTCAACATTTGGCAACTTTTTCGCTCTCTCCGAGTGCTAGACTCCTTCTTACTTCTCGAAAAACGATAATTATCATACAAGTTTTCCAACATTTTTAACAATTTTAAATTTTTCAAAAGCGTTATTTTTTTTGTTTTTTTTTTTTTAATTTCATCGATAAAAATGTCTCCTGATTAATAAAATGTTATTTATTTTACTGTAGCTGTTATAGTTTTTTTAGTTACATGCATGTTGCTTTCGGGATGCTGACCATATATATATATATATATATATATATATATATATATATATATATATATTTTTTTTTATAATATATTATTATAGTATATATATATTATAATATATGACGAAACTTATACATTCGCCACACCCACGGGTCTTCTTTTTCATAGATGAATTCCATTCGCATTTTGTCATTTAAAAAAACTCTTTCCTGAAGAACTGAAGAGAAGCTGGAAATTAAAAATTTAGGCCGGTGTACTCCAGCTTTAAATATAGAGCAGATGGTTAAATGTAAGAACATACAATTCAAACGAGTTTTTAATTTATCTATTTATGATAAACATAAATGGATTTGTGGTTGTGAGGAAAGAAATTCTTTGCATTGTTTTCCATGTTTATTGTTCGGTGGTGAAGACACATGGACCAAAAGAGGTGTAACAGATATAAATCATCTGGCATCTAAGGCAAAATATCATGAAAACACAAAAGTACACATGAAAAATGCTATAAGCCTCTCACTGTTTGGAAACTTAAACATTGCTAAAGAGCTAGACAGCGAGTATAGAAAATCAATACATAAGCATAATGAGAATGTTAAGAACAATAGGTATATCTTGAATATTATCGTAAACTGCATAAAACTTTGTGGAGCATTTGAGTTGGCATTGAGAGGGCATAACGAAACTTAATCCTCAACTACTCCAGGTGTCTTCAAAGGGCTAGTGAACTTCAGTGCAGAGTTAGATAATTCATTAAGGGTCCATCTAGAGAAGGCCACTGTTTTCAAGGGAACTTCGAAAACAATACAGAATGAACTTCTACAAATTATGCTTGATATATGTCACGAAGAAATAGTAAGAGAAATTCATGAAGCATATTTTCTATCTGTCATTGCAGATGAAACGAGTGATGTTTCCAACATATACCAAATGGTTGTCATCTTTAGATATATATCTTTAGATATATATTGTTAAAGGAAAACCAACAGAAAGATTTTGGAACTTTATTGCACCAGAAAAACATGACGCTGAAACACTTACTACTTGTCTTTTAAAAGAGATCGAAAAGTTGGGTATCAATGACCACAAGGATAAATTAATATCACAAACTTATGATGGTGCTAACGTTATGAGAGGTTCGTCTGGTGTGGTTCAGGCTAAGTTGAGAGAAATATATCCAAAAGCTGAATTGAATATATATTGTCATGCTCATCAGCTTAATTTAGTGATGATAAATGCTGCATCAGTTAACAGAAATGTCCGCACCTTTTTTGCTAATCTTCAAGCCATATGTGCATTTTTTTCCACTAGCCCAAAGAGAACAGCAGTGTTGGATCAAGTAGTGAAAAGACGATTACCTCGGTCAATTCCCACCAGATGGAACTTTCATTCAAGATCAGTAAATACAGTTTTTGAAAATAAAAAAGAAATAATAGAATGCTTAAAGGTTATTTTAAATGGGGACGAATTTCAAGATGTAAATACAATTTCCCTTGCATCTGGACATGTCAAGGTTCTCGAGAGTAATAATTTTAATTTTTGGATTTCTTTTTTTCAAGAAATCATGCCTAGCGTAGACTTTCTTTATGGTCAACTTCAAAAGAGGAACATTGACCCCAGCAGAATTAAGATCTGCATTGATACTTTTGAGAGGAAAGTTCTCTCCATAAGAGAAAATTTTAATTTTCAAGAGAGCGCTCGCAATGTAGCAAATCGGTGAGAAGCAGAAACAGGTATTTCCAATTTAAGTAGAGAGGCAAAAGAAATATGTGACACAATAATTTGTCAGATGAAAGACAGATTTAAATTTACACGTCATCTAATTGCTTCTACATTATTTCTGCCTGGAATGTTTGCCCATTATAATTCCAACTTTCCTGCCCAAAACTTAAAAGAAACTTGTAAATTGTACCCCCTCCTTCACATAAAAAAGCTACAGACGGAACTTTCCTTAATTTACAGCACTGAAGAATTTCGTTCAATGTTCGGAGCTGTAGCTTTCCTTGATTTCATAAGTGAAAATAAATTAGAAGACACATTCAGTGAATGTGTAAAAATATTAAAAGTCCTTATAACTATCCCGATGACCACATCGGAAGCTGAGCGGTGTTTCTCTACATTAAAAAGGATTAAGACTTTTGTGAGAAATACGATGGGGCAGGACAGGCTTTCGGCATTAGCAATGCTCTCAGTAGAAAAGGATTTTATCGTTAATATTTGTGATTTTAATCGCAGAGTTATTGAAAAATTTGCTCATTCTAAAGAACGGCGGGTGATAATTGGTTTTTTTAAATAAAAGAAATTGATGTTCAGTTACTTCATACTTATATAGGTAATTACAAAAATTAAAAATTTAAAATTTTTACTATATATATATATTAATATCTATATATATATAATAATATAAATATATATATTATTAATATATATATATATTATATATATTATATATATATAATTATATTATACTAATTGTGTGTGTGAAATTTCAGATGCAACC
>JABUQX010104247.1:52500-55000 GCA_015478945.1 Trachelipus rathkii
TTGTCTCTTTTCATTTATTAAATATGTGGAAGTAATTGAGACATTTTACATAATCTTTAATAGAGATCATCTTTATAATTGAAATAACCTAAGTAATGTGTATATTCACTTAATCCTAAATTGAGGATATCTTTATAATTGAAAGATACCTATCTTCCTCATTAGGATTTTTCCAGCCCGATGACTTATTTTGTTTACATTTCTCCCCACCTTCCTTCACAATGACTTAATTTAAATTTCCACTTTGTTTACGAGCTACAGGGAGACTGACACGCCCTCTCACCCCTCCTCTTGTTTTCTTTTTATCTCGGTTTAGTAAATTTATCATGGTCGTTTTATTATATGTGGCTTCAGTTGTTGGATCTTCTCCCTTTATGATTTATGAGAGTTCGGTACAATTAGCCCGCTGCTGATTGTGGATGTGATATTTCCCGACTTTATTTTTTTTTTTTTTTTTTTTTTTTTTGAATTGGGGTCTGGCGGGTAAACTATTAGTTTTTGCTTTTCTTAAATATTCTATTATTCTCAGGATAATTTTGGATGTTGCTGGCCAATTTTTTTTTCTTCAAGTAATTTAATGATGAAAGTTTATTTGAATTGCGGTAGTTGCTAACACACATACACACTCCTCTCAAATATAATATTAATATATATATATATATATATATAATATTTATATATATATTATATATATAATATATATATATATATAATATATATATATTTATATATATTATATATTGGGTGGTCACAAAATAAAATCAATGTCGAACTTTTTTTTCGGGGACCCCCTAAAAGTTTGCCAGTTGGCTAAAAATGAGATTGGCAAAGTTTCAGCTCAATTGGATAAGTTAACGGCCTCATTGAGAATCAAAGTTTTGAAAAAGCTGCGAACTTTTGGGCATAAAATGCTGTTTTTCGTTCTTAAAAAGAAACATTCGTCCTAATAAACTTGATCTTGTTCATTTCATAGGAATTGTTTTTGTCTTGAAGTTTTACTTTTACTTTTTTTTTTTGGGGGCATTACTTCTTTGTTAAATTTTAGATTTGAAGCTTTCCAGCATTTTCTAAGCCGGACTCATTCGATTCCGCGAAAAGGGACTTTTTAATGCAATGCCTAACAAAAACATTGCACACTCAAATTACATATGTTTCCCAGATTTTGGCTTTTTTTATTTTCATTTTGTACATTAAAAGAGTTTAGTTGAAAGTGTTCTCAAAAGTAATGAGTAAAATCCAATTGATAAATAAAGGAAATTTTAGGATTAAGAAGAGCAGAGAAGGTATAAAAATGAGAACAAATAATGTTCAAATGCATTTTATTATTCCAAGTTGTGTTATAAAAAAAGGAAGGCATTATAAATGAAGAAGTGGTAAATAATGATTGTTATTTACAAGTTGATGCAGATAATAAGTTGGTATGACGACTTAGATAAAGTGGGTTTCTGAAGAGTCAGGAAAGACTTTCTCCATTTGGTAAACCTTGTTAAAGAATCTTTCAATATCTCTTTTCACCTTTCGATCAAAAAGGAATTGAATCATCTGTGAATATTACCTTCCTTTCAGCTGGTGTCATTGACAATCTCTTAAACCGATATTAATTTAAATTAACTCCTAAGAAGAATATTAATTTAAAAGTATCACGTGACACATTAAAATAACTAAGTGAAAAATTCTGTAATTTAGATTGTGGCATTCACGATTTATGATTCGAGGAGAACGCGCAAAAATAACTTCTTTGTTCAATAAATTATCCATTTGTTTTAAGACTGAGTGTTGCTTTTCATCATACATCATACAAAATCATTCATTTTCTTCTTCGAACGTTAATTTTAGAGCCATGATTTTTTTGACATTTTTTCCAAGTATAATCGAAAAAATTGAAAATAAACTTGCTCCGGTTAAGATAAGTCATTAGATGTTATTATCATTTTAGTGGTGCCTTGCTTGCGACTTTTTATATCAATTTTTCCTGTAGTTAAAAATCGATTTTAATCATTGTAGGCCTAGTTGGGGGCCAAAGTGGGTTTGAGGGGGCGTTGAACCACGCTTTTATGCAAATATTGATTATAAATAATATCAAATGTTCTTCATACCTTTTTTTCTTTTAAATCTGTTCATGAAAATTGCTCCTGAAAAGATATTATTTTGACAGAGTAATGGCCTTTGGTCCATCCACCTGGGGTGATGAATAGCACCATGGGGTGGGGGTTCTCTGAGAAAAAAAATGAATTTTGGGGGAAGACATTTAAAAAAATTGAAATAAGTTGGGATAATTCTTATAATCATCATGGGTTTTCTGTTGTTTTTTTTTAATTGTTCTCGATAAGAGAGCTTGAAATTTGTTCATTTACGGTATTTTAGTATCTAATCATTTTCATCTTCAAATTACCAGTTTTTGTATTTTGGTTTTGTCTAGCTTACACTACGGTCTGAATTTTTTAAAATATCTTGCTGAGGGCCAGTGGTCTTGTCCTTTTACAATCAACATAACCGCTTT
>JABUQX010104248.1:0-32900 GCA_015478945.1 Trachelipus rathkii
TATATATATATATATATATATATATATATATATATATATATATATATATATATATCGATAATTTTAACCGAAAGTATCACTGGCAATTTGCTATTTTTTTAAAAATGTCATTTACCAAAATATTGATAATTATTTTTATTCATCGACGAAGAAGAGATACCATTTGAGTAAATAGTGATTGTAATAATAGTGATAATGTTATTGTTATTGTTATTGTGATTAATAAAACTGTTAATAGTGTTAGTGACGTAAGTATTGTTAATAATTAGTGTTACTGATGGTGTTATTGTTAATAATGCCACTGCACAACAAATATTAAATTTTTTTCTCCTTACAATGAAAATATGTGATTCTGTATAAACTAAAGGTGCTTGTTATATTTATGAAAACCAAAAAGCTTTTTTTGGAGACACACTCCTCAGATTTATACATATTGGTTACATTGAATTGTGACAGTGTGTTGATTATTAAAGCAAGCACACACTAAAATGATTTTTTTGGTCGTTTCCTTTGTAGGCATCTGTTGGTGTGTCCCTGATAAGAAACCAGCAATATTATGCAAGCATACTTTCATTCCATCGCCCACTGAAACGCTTTTCAAACATAAAGATGTCTTGGTGAAACCTTTCACCATGCTCATCACAAATTGCGCCAAGGTTGGGGGAAAGAAGTCCAGATGTGAGTCCATAAAGTGTAGTTTTAAAGACATACTGCAACCTATATCACGAAAGCAATTCACTATGTGACGTTCAAGATATTCATAGTTTTCAGCTTTCTAATTTCCAAGGAAACCTGGGCACACTGATTTGAATGCTAGCCAGGTCGCTTTTTTGTCCTTCTGACAGTTTCCTTTCGAACTCTCCATCTCGAAAGAGTGCTTTAATTTGGGGACCAATGAAAATCCCTTCTTTTATCTTTGCCTCACTTAAATTTGTGAATTTGTTCCTCAGATGCAAGAATGCCACACCTTATTTGGCAAGAGCTTTTACAAATATTTTCATCAAATAAGTTTAATGTGCAAAGGTGGAAGAAAGACAAACCTCTGATTCAATAGTGGTTCATGTGATATGTTTTTTTTCCCAGGATTGAAATCATGTCTTTAAAGCCACTTTTTCCGAATGTAGTGATTTTTTCTGTCGTGGCTATCCCATTCACAAAGGAAGCAGCAGAATTTTGTGTATCCCTGTTGCATGCTTGCTAATAGTCCAATGAACTTCAGGTCCCCACAAATGTGTTATTTAAATGTTGAGTACTCAACTAGGTTAAGTATAGAACTCATAACTTTGTATGTTTCCTTTGTATTTTGTAGAATATGCTACAGGAACAGACGGAAAACATTGCTTATATGGAGTAGCACTGCCATGAGACAACGTTTGGAGGAATCAATAAACAGGCGCCACTCTGCTGGTGCATGCTCATGTCCCAATTCCTGTCCCAATAGGTCATTCACATCACAGTAATATACAATGCCATCTTTCAGCGCAAAATAGTTGCAAAACTGTCTCTGTCTGCCCCTAAATAAACTAATGTTTACATCTTTCTCTAATAGATTCCAGCCGTGAAGCTTAGAAGCCAGCAATTCTGAGTCTGTTTGCGAAAACTTTAGATCTCGTACAAGATCGTTAAGCTTTTCCTGTGCGATTTCATGATGTGAATATGTCATAGATGTTGATGGTTCAAAGTCAGGATCTTGATACCTTGTCTCATGATCGGAGGGGTGATCCTCTGAGTCAACAGTAAATTCATCGGGAGGTGTAGGTACAGGAAGATCATTTGAATGAGGAACTGAACGTACTGCGGTGTGTAGGGTTGGACACTGGATACAATGTTTGGATTTTGAAAAGAACCCCTGCACATTTGTCAAACAGAAGTAACAATCCGTTACGTGATTTGTTGGTTCACGCCAAATTATAGGTACAGCAAATTTCATACGGCTACGTTTTCCTTTTAACCAGTTTCTCAGATTCCTGGAACATGAATTGTAACATACATGTGGAGCCCAGGACTTATCCTGGTCCCCAACTTTACATCCAAAATACAATTCATAAGCCTTTCTAACTAATGGTGACAAGCTACATTGTTGCGTCTTAAATGTTAAGTTCTCCACGCACATAACAAAATAGGTTAGGGCAATTTTTACACTGACGTGTCATTATAAAGAACTTGACAGCATATAATACTTTTTATTATAATAATTATTTCCTACTATTATGTTATAGCAATATTATAAATTGAATTTAAATGAAAATAGATTAATATATATATATATATATATATATATATATATATATATATATATATATATATATATATATATATATATATATACATATATATATATATATAAATATATATATATATATATATATATATATATATATATATATATATATATATATATATATATATATATATATATACCTCACAATATCCAATCCATACTGAACAACATGCAAAAGCACGTGGGAGGAAACATCTGCTAACAAGAAAATGAGAAATAGTGTAGTTGCCAAATTCGCCAATTTCACTAATTTGATACGTGGTAGACATAAAAATTAAGCATAGATCTGTTCTTTTCAAGCAAGAATATAAAAGAAACATATTTTCATGTAAAGGACATTTTTCATGTTGTACAGTGATAGGTAATTTATTAACCAATTAATAATAGCTGCCAATCTTTGTTCATTACGACCCTGAAAATTCTGGTAAATCTGCTCAATACCTGATTAAATGTTTAAAATTTCTTTACTTATTGTAATATAAACCAGAGGATTATTCATTTTCAATGTTTTATTCTAACGTATTCTGTAATAAAGCAAATGATACAATTACAAGTCAAAGAGCAGAAGAGAAAGAGTCAAAGGAGTGAAAGAACTCCTTGCGAAAGTCACCGACAATTTGAGGTTAGATTAGATGATTTAATAAATGTATATTTCCAAATATTCTCATAAGCATAAATTCGTAAACTTTGGAAGACTTTGTAGTTCAGATCAGCGTTTCTCAACCTTTTCCCTATCGTCGACTAGTTTTATATCGGATAATTTTTCATGTTCAGGAGAAAAAAAAGGAACAAGGAAAAATATATTGCAGGAACATAAATTGAACTTTATTTGATTATAATACAATCGTGTCCTACTTTGTAACTTATAAATTAGGTATACGATAATGAGGAAATACATGTACTAAATTTATGGCTTATTTCTTCTTTCTCAATTCCCACAATTACATCACTGTTTAGTTACAAATTTTGGAAATCTGACGTTGAAGAGAATTTGGATTCGCACAAAGTTGTTGTAAGCGATAGCAATATTCTCATTGCTTCTTTGTGTAATGACTTTCATATTCGTACCTAATTATTTTCTTAAAGTAATTTAAATTCATGATTCCAATATTTGCTCTTAATAATGAATCTCAAATGGATTCGAAAAGATGTTCTCTATTTTTATATCAGTTAAAATATTTTTATTGTGCTCTATGAAAGTCTTGGTGATCCACAAATTTAATTTTCGAATATTAGTCCCTTTATGTAAATATTTTCTAGAATACATAGGCTATTTTTGCAGACTGGTAAAATCCCTTCGCAGACCGGTGCCACTCCGTGAACCGGTGGTTGAGAAACACTGGCTTAAGCGATTCGACGACAGATAGAGGGATTAATTGGGTCTCACATGGAAGATTTGTATGCATTTGAGTGGATGATGCAATGCTATAATGCAACATTGCAAGTTCAAGCTCTTCTATTACACAATCTTTTCATCATTTCAATTCATTATAAAAATATTGCTAGGTTGCTTACCTTTATGGGATTATTTTTGCAACGTTGCAGGAGGCCTAGCTTCATAAGCTCCTTGAAGGAAATTAGGCTTCTTTGTATAATTTTCAAGGTCATTTTTGCAATTTTTCAAGGTCAGACATGCTTATTATAAATTTTATTTCAACAAAATTGAAAAACAATTTCACGATGCTGAAAGGGACAATCCACCCTTCAGGAACCCTTTTTGGGGGCTGATACCCTTTAACGAGCGATTCATTTCTGAGGCATTTGCGTTGGTGAACGACATTGACCATATTACAATGTTCAGGTTTTGATTTTTCTTCCTTACTCACAACTATTTCAGCTATTTTCATTGAATTTTACATATCTCATCCCAGCTTGACTTTGACTTAATTGGACCTCTCTTAACCTCGTTTCATTTGTTTGACCTTGGTTGACTTAATTTTTCCTTTTTGACCTTGAAATGACTTTTATCATGAAAACTAGAACATGCTTCATTCTTGCAACATTAGGAAACTTGTGTGCAGCAGGTCCTCAGTAGCATTTTAAAACCTAGACACCATGACTTCATCACTAGTTTAGATCAAGATTCTGGATTAGTTTATTTTTTTTTAACTTCTTCTTCAGCTTTCTAATTTTGGGATAATCATTTCTAAAGTATAGATTTTAAAATGTTTTAATAACAAAAATTGAAATATAAAACAGTGCATTATTTATTTGCCTTTTTCATATGATCTATGATTTAAAATATTCTTATAAGTTTTTATTAAGTTTTGTACATACTGTAGATTTTTAAAAGCTTAAAAATTTATTTTAAACTTCAGTTGATAACTGGTTTTACAACGCATATCAGAACTAACTGCACATGGTGTTAATCATATTTTCATATTTATCAAAATCTGATAACTCCCTTTAACAGATTTGGTTTTCAGAAAATAACAGTGTTTCTCTATCCCAAATAGATTTGTGAGCTTCTAGCTTTATAGAGCTCCTTGATAGGAAATTAGGCTTCCTTTGTATAATTTTCAAGGTCATTTTTTGCAATTTTTCAAGGTCAGACCTGCTTATTATAAATTTTAATTCAATAATATTGAAAAACAATTTAACGATACTGAAAGGAACAATCCACCCTTCATGAATCCTTTTTGGGGGCTGATCCCCTTTAACGTATATTCTTGTTGCATTTTAGATTAGATAAAACAACCAACTTAATTTGGGCACTACATCCCTCTGGTTCCGCACGAGAACATTTGCCATCATTTTGAGGGACAAAGCCCTATTTCACGCTCTTTCATTTCTTGAGGTTATTTCACCCCATCCCAGCTTGATTTTGACTTAATTATAGCTCTTTTAACATCTTTTCACCTGTTTGACCTTGGTTGACCTCATTTTTCCTTTTTGACCTTGAAATGACTTTTATCATGAAAACTAGAACATGCTTCATTCTTGCAACATTAGGAAACTTATGTGCAGCAGGTCCTCAGTAGCATTTTAAAATCTAGATCTGGATTAGTTTATTTTTTTTTTACTTCTTCAGCTTTCATTGATTTTTGTATTTAATCATTTCTAAAGTAATAGATTTTAAAATATTTAATAAGAAATATTAAAAATATAAAAAGATGCATTTATTTATGTGGGGTTATGCATTTTGCAAAGCGAAGATGGACCAGATATAAATCAGTTTAATGAAATAATTAGCATGGACAAAGTATTTTTAGATTTTATTGTAACATGAGTTTAATGACAAAAGCTTTAAAGTTCACTCGACTCATGAGCGTTCTCCATATTTTCTATTTTAAATCAAAATCTGGTAACTCTCTTTAACAGATTTGGTCTTTAGAAAATAATGTTTTCTCTATCCCCATAGATTTGCGAATATATCATGTGTCTAAATTCCTCCAAAACAAGGAGCAGCAAAATGTTGAGTCGTACAGCATTAGAGTAGGAAGTTCACGTTGTACATTATCGATCTTCACTCAAAATCTGACAAATGCTTAAACAAATTTTGTTTCTTTTGTAGAGCTTACGTATTTTTAAAATATTTTGCCTAGAAAATTAAGCTGTAATAGCTGACGGAATGTTTGAAATTGGTAAATTTTGACTATATAATAAATACTGAAGAGTTCCACATGAGCGAACTGCAGTCTTATTAGTAGATGCAAATTTAATGCTAATGTATTAATAAATAATATAATAATAATAATAATAATAATAATAATAATAATAATAATGAATAATATAATAAATATCATAATAATACATAATAATAATAATAATAAAAATAAATAATAATAATAATAATAATAATAATAATAATAATAATAATAATAATAATAATAATAATAATAATAATAATAATAATAATAATAATAATAATAATAATAATAATAATAATAATAATATAATAATAATAATATAAATACCAAGACTCATGATATCTCGAAATATATAAATCACTTAATTAGACCTTATCTTAACGAAAAATTTATAGTTAAATTAACAGATGAGTTTTTGGAAAAACTAAATAAATTAATTTTTTTCATTTAACAAAGTAAAATCTCTGGATGTTGGAAGTCATTTCACGAATGTTCATATATCTGGAACCATTAACATATTATTATAAAATGTTTATCATCATAATATAAAACCACCGACATCATAGAAGAAATCCTGAAAAGGTTACTTTATTTATGTACAACGGAAACAACTTTTAGCTTTAGTGGAAAATCATATATTCATAAAAAAAGGCATATCTATGGGATCACCTTTAGGACCAAATTTCGCAGATTTCTATATGCCATCATTAGGAAACAAAATTTTTAATGAAAATGCCCCATTCAATCCTATCTTTTACATTCAATATGTAGATGACACTTTTGTATTATTTAACGACTCAAAACATGTTCAAGAGTTCAAATCCAAAATCAAGGATCTTATTGGTTTAAAATATACCTTTCAAAAGGCGAAAAATAACTATATTAATTTCATAGATATTAAAAGCAAACCAAAAGAGGATGAAAAAACTGATAGAAATGACCACGGTAAATCTACAGAAAGAGGAACATACTTGAATTTCGACTCCTCAATCCTCTAAACTACAAAATTGCTGCCATAAAAGACTTTAGTTCATCCGAGCGTTTACGAATCGTATGATTCGACTCCTTTGAATAAAGAACTTAAAAGAATAAACAACAGAAATCTAATAAACATAACTTCCCCCCAGTATATTATAGAGAAAAACTATAAAGGAACACTTTAAAATAAATTTTACCTTACCTAATACCATGAATGAAAACTGGAAACCGATAAGCTGCGTATTATATTTTAAAACGTGAAAAATATCAGTCAGAAGAAAGATGAAGAGAACAAATTAAAATTAATTTTCAAAAGAGATATTATAAGCCAAAAGACGGGAAAGAAGCTTTAATATAAGATCGTACTATAAACTCATGAAACTGAGCCTCGTGCTTCTCTAGCTCGTCGAAGTCGCTTTCGATGGTGGGTAGTAACGTTGTGTAACCGATTTCAATAATGTCCTGAAAGTGGATGTAACGCCTCTTAAATCGGATAGCAACAACGACTACCCTCAACATGAGAATGTCGCACATAAGTAAACCCGAGCAAAATATTTCTAACATTTTAAAGAAGAACACCACAAAAATCCCGATAACAGCCATAAAAGAGGGCTGCTCCATCATAACAAACAAAAAATGATTTTTATGAATGCGCCACTAGGGGAATCGTTGCTCTTAGGGAACATAAACCAATGATAAACATCAAATATAACGAAATGTCCAATTTTTTGAACATCTTAAATGACAAAAAGTCAATCATTGTAAGTTAACTTTTCTAACTTTTAACATTAATTATAATTTATTTATTTATTTTTGTTATTAGTTTACAAGAAATTTATTTTATCAAAAATTTTCAATATTAAAATACAAATTTATTCCTTGAAAATGTCCGCAGTATACGACGAAAGCTTGGTACTATACTAAAAATCAATTGTTTTATTTTATTACAAGAATAATTTTAAAGAAAATTTCTTGCTGTTGAAAGAAATACTTTTAGGAGGCTTGAAAAAACAGCAAAATATTACAATAATAACTAGTAATAATAATAATAATTGTGGTTAGAATAAGTGTTTGGGTGTTTAGTGGAGGCTAGTTACCTCCACACACTGAATACACTACTATCTATCTATCTACTACATATATATATATATATATAATATATATATATATATATATATATATAGTATTATATATAATATATATATATATATTATATATATATAGTATATATATATATTATATATATATATACTATATATACATATATATATATATATAATATATATTAATTATTATATATTATATATAATATATATATATATATATATATATATATATATATATATATATATATTATATATTATATTAATATAATAAATATTATATATAAAGGGTATTTGTGGAAGGAAAAATGTTTATATATACTCACTCATTCTATCAAAAATCCGCGGGATTACGTGATTTTTAACTTAATTTACGCGTTATTGCGATAATGAGTGGATTATTTAAACTAATCCTCTATTATACCCGCGGATAGTGATCAAAAATCAGACTACTAATATAAGAGGTATAAATTCTAGTAGTATTATATAAGACATATAAAGACTGCAGGTACTGCAGTCAGCATATATCACATATAAAACAATAATTAATTATTACAGTTTACCTGAGGACACATAATAGTATGACCTAATATTATATTATTAAATGCAAAATATTATAATATGTATATTTTAATTATATAGACAGCGTATATATATATATATATATACCTTTTAAAACAAATTAATTAGTTTAATAAATGAGATGAAATAAAAAAAGGTAACTTGTAATTAGTAAAAAACTGGACTACTTTAACAATAATAAATTATCATAAATTACTATTAATAAATATGATATAATATAATTAAATATAAATAATTATTTGCTTTAAAATATAATAACAATGCCTGTAGTATAAAATAATGATTAATAGACCTTCGGCTCCCACACTATACCACTTAGTCACAGAATTTATCTGACCTTATAACTCTCACGACTTCCTATGAGTAAAATATATTAGCATACGAACTTATATACCACTACTACTACGTAATCCGTGACAGCCTTATGTGGACCGAGTAAGCTCTAATGTTTACGACTATTATATAGCTATTATTATATTTCTTTTATCTAATGTGTATTAACAAAATACTACAGACAGGTAAACTAAAACAACACCACAGAATGTCTAAAAATAATCTATATTAGACCAAAATATATAGACTTAAAAATTTAGCTAGCGAAACAACAATAGAAAGCAAAGATAAGATAATATATAATAGTATATGATTGACGTAAATCTGGCAGCTTAGAATTATTTGAAATAAGCTTATTTGAACTGCGTTTTCTTTATAAATGCAAATCTAACTCATTTGACCAATTATTATATTAATTAAATTAACTTTTCCCAACTATACCATTTACTTTATTTTTGTGGGTAACTTACTTATTTATTAAAATGATAATTATTCTCTATTGCGGAATAGTTTGATAATTTTGAGGCAAATATATCTTTCTAGATAAATGCTTGACTTCAATTTTGAAGTGATAAATTTTAAAACTAAAAATGAAGTATAACAAAATCGTAGTATTTAAAAATATTTATAGTAGACCAAAAAATGTGCCCAATGTTTTAAGCTCTTTAGTGATTATTATCTCCATACGAATATACTTACATTATAACATATATGTTTATTATTTATCCATTTTGAGAATTATGTACGACTGAAAAGAACTCTCGTTTCCTTTCGACCGAGGTTGGGAATTCATTTAATTAGTATAATCACTGAACGGTATGAGATAATCGAGTAATCCATTAAGACACCTCGTGAGTTGTTTGCCTAAAAGTAAAATAGTTCTACAATTACCCTTATATATTTATAGTTATATATAGTTATATAAAGTATATAAACTTATTTATCTCTATTACTCTTGTATTAAGTGATCTAATCTATAGGTCTTAACCGGATAATATTTTATAACTATATATATAATCACATTATTCAATTTATATGGTATTATTAGTATATTATCTTAATAATATGCTATCATATAAATTAATGTTTAATTTAATTTTCATAAACGTTAAATATAAAATATAGTTTAGTAAAATGTTAAACTGCATTAATTGCTGCATAAGGAATTATTAAGATGTTATTGCTATTATTATAAATTTTAGATTCAAAAAATAAATTATTATATATATCTAATATATATATGTATAATATATATAATTATATATAATTAATTAAATATATATATATTATATATATATTAATAATATATATATTATTATATATATATAATATAATATATATATATATTATTAATAATATATATATATATAATTAATATATATATATATAATATATATTAATTGTTTTAAAAAGACTTAATTATATGGGTTACTACATGTAAATTCCATCACCAGATAGTTTGAGAAGGTTAACAGTGGAATTTAATGAGTCCAAGGGTCGACATGACTAATTGCAAGGCATTTGAAATATAGTGAGCAACGTCAACAATTGGAAATAATTGAGATAAATAAATAAAAATATTATTCTGATTTTAATCAGTTTAAGTAGTGTAATATAGTTTAGAAGAATAATGAGCATAATAGTGCAGATTGTAGGTTAGGGAGTCTATAAGATATTTGACAATATAAGGTATTAAACTGTGCATGAATTATGCCTGGTAATTATAATCAGGTTTAACTCATTAAGGAGGAGGTGTTGGATTAGTAGGTATTCGGAATAAACTGTACTGTCAAGATTAGTAATATGCGATTGTAGTATAAGCAGTGATCAGAAATAGTTTGTAGGTAATTAATAAGGAAGAAGATTAATAGAGAATATTATGAGAAGTCAAAGGTAGAGAGTTTATCACGGCAAAAAGTCAATCGATACACCCACAATTGAATGTGAATCTGTTAAGTGAGTTAATGAGGCCAATCATAATAATTTGCTGAGTAGCATTCATCCATACACTAGGAGCACAAACGCCCACACTAATCAAAAGCTATTTCGATATATGATATTTTTTTTTTTTTATTTTTATTTTTTTTTTTTTTACAGAATGATACCATTAAACTTAATATATTACTTAAATGGTAGTCACAATGATTCAGGGTGATTTTTTTTTTAAAGATTTGCCAAGTAGAGACTCTATTTATGTATTCAGTATACGGAGTAATACTTGCATGTAGATACGACGAAATTTAAGCTCTGCGAAGGAAAAGACGACGAAGGAAAATTTTGAAATAAGCGATAAGACATATATAAATAAATAAAGTTTATAATATGTCTTATAGCGCAATAATATTCTCGTTGTACACTTTGCATGAGAAGGAAAAACCCCATTAAGAGTGCTTAAAATAGAACGAGTTGACGAAGAAAGAGCTGTGCTCTTAAACAATAAATAGCTTTTATCGAGGGTATATAAGATTAACTCGCTATTTATACCTATTGTAATGTTCTTTTTAGATCTGAGCTAATAAAATGTAACTAAGTATTTGAATAAGTTTCACAGGACCTTTTCTTCTAGGAATCTGTGCTGCGTGTAGAAATTCTTATCGATATTCACAATTCACTAGTTCTGTTCGTGGTCACTAACCAGGCCATTATAATTAGTCTTTTGTTTATCTTTCTCGCGCACTAAACTGCTCACTATAATTTCTTTCACCGCTCTTCACACAAACAACTCACACGTCTAGCAGATTAACATGAGAGCGTCATTGTCGTATTTCCAGCCCTTAGGGCACTTGGTGTGGGTTTTCCTACACCAATTTTACTTATTTTCTGTCGCACTGAATCTCTACTCTTTGAATCAACTCCTTCAAGCCCGTCATGGTGTGATATTAAATACATTATTGCACACTCTTGTCTGGTCAATATCGTCAGATTAAATAAGTATATTTTAGAGAACTATTTTTGTGACCAGGTTAATTCTGACAATTCTATAGTACAAAATCTTGCTAGTTGAATATATACTTTATACATATCTAGCTAATACTCTATGATAGAAAGATCATGTACTTAGACTAAAAATTTTCCTTTGCTTCCTTAAAGCCATTGGCTGGAAATCGAGAATAGAAAAATAAAGTCATATTTCTTTGAGAGCGTAAATTTCTGACGACAAAAAATTTTCTATAAGTCTTTGCAACTTTCCTAAATTTGTCTTACTACCAAAATTTTTTATTTCAGGATGAAATAATGCAAATTATTTTGCACTCCTAAAATAGTTATCAATTCAAAAGCTCTTAGGATTATTTAGGTTGCAGAGAAGATACATTATAAACGAGAGCAGGTGCTAATGAACTTTCTTGATAATTAAAGTTACGTTGTGAGTGCGCTCCTGCTGGTATTTCTTCTATCTCATATCTACTTTTTCCATTAACAAATGCTGGTAACTTCGTTATCTTAATAATACCTATCTACTTTAATTCATTACTATATAAAAGAGTGCCACTCCTCCACTCCTGAGCTCTCAACATTACTTAAAAGCCGTCTTTACAGTTCTATTATCCTTTTCTCATTATGTAATTAATAATACTGAAAGTGAAGCACATAGGCTCCCATAAATAAGACTTCAATTAACTCTGCTTGTTATTTAAAGTATAATATTAGAGCTTTGGGGGCAATTTGTCATATTTTGTTAGAGTTATTTTTTGTAATATTATGAATATCGAAGTACCTTTTTACAGAGTTCTGAGAAAAAATTGCCAAGAGAGGAGTTATACCAAGAACTTTATTATATCGATTAATGTGACTCAAATTAATCGAAAATAACACTTAATAGAAGCTTTCTTTCATTGACTACAAAATAACAACTATAAATTACTTTTGTAAGAAAATATATTTCTATAACGTCGTAAAATACAATAATTTCTTTTAAATAAATTATTTAATTCAAAGGGAATACCGAAAACACAGAGATACAATCATTGTACAGTACATCCTAGAAATTTTATAATATAATGTTATCTTCGATGGCTTAGGGGGTAATTAGGTAGGAGTATTGGATTTACACTGTTTAGAAGATAACTTCAGGATACAATAGACGAGATATAGTAAAGAATCATGAATGATCTGAACAAAACATATATGGTTGGACGACACCTAAATACGTGAGTCTAAATGAGATTATAGATAACTCACTAATATTAAAACCTACAAATAATAAATGATTTTATATTTAATAAATTATAGCTGAATGAATAAAATGTAGACAGTTCACAGTCCACTAGAAACGTCCTATTAATAAATTTTATAAACTTAGTATTTATGTTTTTTATTTCTTATATATATAAATTAATATTTCTATAATATTAATACATATTATATATATATAATAATATATATATATATATATATATAATATATATATATATAGTATTATTATAATATAATAATAACTATGCATATTTCACGCATATATTATTTAAATCCTATTTCAACAATTACATTTTAATTACAATCTCATATGGAGGTCAAAGGGGTTGGTTATTAATTATCAAATCTAAGTATATACTTAGATTTTTTTATTTTATGTGATTAATCACTTTATTATATTTATTTATTGAAATATATTATATATAGTGATTTTTATATTGTATCATATGAGATTTTTTTGTTGTTAATTAAGTTAACACAAATTGATGGTCGGCATGAGTTTAAATTAACTGTTTTATAATCACTTCTCTCAATTATTCCAAGGCAAAGTGTTTATATCTATGCTAATAATTAGATGGGTAAGTGTGAATAAATAATATCTTCCTTCTATGTTCTACACTATATTCAAGAAATTAAGTTATTTATTCATCTTCATCCAAGAGGAATATTATATTCATATCACTATTATAAATAGGAATAATAAATAAGAAAAAAAAATCCATATGATGATGATGCATGAAGAAAGGAGATCAAAAAGTTAAGATATTAAATAATTGATGTTACAATTCGTTTATATAATCACTTTATCATTATTATTATTAATTTAAACACTAATAGTAATATTTGATTTTATGTTATAAAATCTATACACATCAAGTAAATTAATAAGTATATATGAGAAAATATATAATAAATTAAAATACTAATAATTATTCAAGACTCAATTATTTAAATTAAAAATTAATATTAATGACCATATGTGTATATTATTTATTTATTTTTCTATATAATTTATATATATATAGATGATTAAAATATATATCACAGTATATTGACTAGTTCAATATCATACACCAAAGCTGATAGGTCTACTGCGAGAGTCGTGTAGATTGTTTTTTTCTACACATGTATCCTACATGGAAGTTGGGAGAGAACTATACTAAAAGAACCAAACTCTTAAAGTTTAGACGAGTATGTATTTTCTATTAAACCTAATACTATAGTAAGTAAAGAGGTAGAGTGATTTATTTACGTTTTGATATATAAATTTTAATTCGAAATGAAAATGATTCAGTGGGTCATGTACTAAAAATTGTAATTATAATATAAATATTGAAAATAATAAATAAAATAAACAAATTCACATACTAAACACACAAATAACTTCTGATATCCGAAAACACTACTAACACAGATTAAACATTTATTTCTAGAATATTCATATTAATCAGTTTTCGCTGCTATTATTCTATATAATGATGAGAATCGCCTATATATATATACATAAAATTTATATTTTGATTTATTTTATAATGACAAATGATATTTTTCATCTGCAATAATTATGAAATTTTCGAAAACTTTGAAATATTCTAATTCTGAGTAATTTCGTATACCTTTAAGATTTATAATATATTTGCCTTTAGTAAACTAATATATATTATAATATTATTTAATCAACAATTTTCTTATCAAAATTTCAACTTTCTAATATCATTCAACAGCAAAAAGTAATATTACTTTAAAATATCAATATTATATAATTAATCCACTGGAGTATAATATAAGAACTAAGGTGCGTTAAGAAGAATAGGATAGGTATTAATATTAATTAATTTTATTAAGAAAAATAATTCTTTCACATATAAGAAACTAAACTTATCATTCTTTAGATTAAGCGACGTGTAGAAGAAGATAAAGATAATAATATTGGTAATTTAGGTTTCATAGGATTTGACAATAAGCATTATGAATTATGATAAATATTTATCTCTATGGCAAGTGTTAGTATATATGGATTGTATTTTAGGTGAGTAAGAAAAATAGCTTAAAAATTCTAATGATATATATATATGAGTACTTATAGTGAGTAGTATAGTCAGTGTGTATAAGAATATAAATAGGATAGTATCGTAAAGTGTATATTTATAGTTTAAATAATATAGAATGGGCAGGGATATATAATCATGCTATATTAATATTCTCTCTATTTGTATTGTATCAATTATTATATTTGAGTTAAATATGTGAATGTTGTGAATGAGAATAGTGGTTATAGGGATGGTGCACTAGGCAATGGTGTATTAGAATGAATGGAAAATGTAAGAGTGAGAGTGTAAAGGTTTACATTACTGAGCGGGTACGGCGGCATAATGTATTATTCATAATTAATTATTGAATGTGAATACGTATTTTCTGTGTAGATGTGTTTTGCTTGTAGAGTCGAATCTCTATGCGTAAAGAATTATGGGGTGTAGAGAGATTGTTAGAGAGATTGGCACGAATGGTGTTAAGTCGAGAGAGAAAGATAGTTGAACATTATCTTAGGTGTGTAATAAGAGAAAAACATTGAAGATATAAAGGTATAAATTGGCAAGAGTCGAGAGTCTGCTGGACGATCGAGGAGCAGCAACTCAGATACAGTATTCGTAGCTTAGGGCACCAATTCCAATTGGAGTTTTTGGACCTATATTTTAGCTCCGTCTTTGACCAATGATTAACTAGGATACTAGATAAAGTTTACAATTTGATTATTCTGTTCCGCCGTTAAGGTTTTGATTATGAAGGGTAAGAGAGAGAGATCAGATAGACATCAGTGAGCCATGCGATATTCTCATACTGACTCTTTCGATATTTGACCTTATCTAAAGTAGGAGGATGATATTATATTCCTTTTTGTGGTGAGTCGATTTCACCATGTTCTACGAGCACTTTGAACTCATCTATGTCTACTCTCAGAAACTGAAAATCATTTGTTGGTATACCCACAATTTCTCGTCAGCTAATCACTCTCTAACGAATTTTCGTGAGTTGCTGAGAAATATGGTTAAAGGACTTCAAAATAATTACTTGAAATTGCACAAGATGGGTGTATATCCATTAAGTCACACTAAGAGATTGCAACCTCAATGAAGTAATTTCTGATTAATTTATATATTATATTTGCACTAATATGTATAGTGCCACTCTAGTTTAATCTATTAATTGTCAATATAAATTTCTATAATCAACTAGTACATCTTATTAACTCTTTTAATCACACTATGTAGGACGATTGCTTCACTCGACAAATTTTTACGATTCTCACAATATTTCCATATATAATTTTAATCATGTTTTAATTCATTCGTTTTTATTTGCTGTTAATCGATTTTATAATATTGTCATATTTATTTGTAACAATGAAGAATATGATAAAGAGTTTAGACTATTCTTACGAGTAAAGCAATATATAATGTATAGTGACAAATGGAAAAATGTTGACATACGCGATGCAGAATAGTCAAGAGAGTATTTACTCACCAAGAATCTTGGATGGATGATAAAATGAAAATAATGCGCGTCGATAAACGCAGACGATCTGAGCGAGATTTGGATATCGGGGAGGAAAGAACGGAATAGATCAGGAGGACTATAGCCGAAACGCTTTTTCGCAAAGAGAAATCTGAGTAGAGGTTTGTTTAAAAGGAGAGAGGTGAATTCAACGGAAAAGACAGCTACGGCGTTATATATTGAGTAGTATCGGGTAGCACGAGAGTATGAGAACGAGAAGATAGGAGTATTCATGCATAATAGAGAATAGATAATAGTAAATTTTTGAAATGATCTGATTGAGAAATGTGGTTCAGTTTGTGTACCTGGGTGGGAATAGAATTTACGAACAAGGAGAGAGATGTATGGCGTATGTGTGGGAGCTGCACTAAAAACATAGAAGAATAAGCAAAACAGAAGGCACCAAACTGCAGAAGCAAGTATATCACAGATAATATTAAAGAAGGAATCGAGTAAGATTGATAGGAATTGATAAGATTAAGTAGGAAGAGAGAGATAAATATTTCTTGCACTAGTATGCTGGGGACTCACATCTGAGTACATGAATAGACTTCAGCAAGACAATGGAGCATTAATTCTCACTAACATTGGAGAAAAAAGGATGTCGAAGCCAGCTCGAAATGAACAGGTGTTTGGACCGAAGAAGCACCGGAATAATGAAGAAGACGAGGAGAGATGAGCTAGAAACAAGTAGGTTAGGGAGAGAATTGGTTGTGGAGAGTGCCTGTGTTGAGGCAAGTTCAGCGATTATATGGATATAAACTGCGAACAGAGACTGAGATTGAGTGAGCCCATATAGTAAAAGGAAAGATGCCTTGAAGTAGACTGAGATGCGCGATGGGTCTCATTAAGTGCACGCGCTTGAGTTAGGAGGATGAGTAGAAATGAGTCATCGAAGAGGAAACTCGAGGGTCAAGTTCTCGGTGAGATTTGCGCCTCAGAGAGAGCGATGGGAAGACTAAGCTGCGTTTGCTCACACAAGAATGACATGGCCCTTATCAGGAATGGCTGAGTTCCAAACAGGTGCCGGTACACACAAGCCGGCATATGCAAGTCCGTTGGTGCCGGCGGAGCCCGTTTGCGTGCTACATTTTATCGTCCTACGTAATTTGCGTAACATCAGTTCAGTTCGGATCCCCGCAATTGTTGTTTAAGATTCCTTTCTCGGATTCGGGAATTTTTAATGAGACTAACGAATCTTGAGTTATACGTGTCTGTATCGTGAAGAGAATACTTTGGTGTGATACTAAACAAATTTACCGGTTAACACTATAAACACTATTTTGAGAATGGCTCAAATAAATAATTTTTAATATTTCAGATGTTAATACTTTTTATATTAAGGATATCTAAATTGATGGATACGTATCATTATGCATAGATAATGAATAGATAGCATACAAGTAATAAAAGTATTGTTTACAAATTGTCAGCTGATCCGACGGGCGTCGCTCGGCCGTTTCCAGGTACTCAAATTTCTATTCTGATTGGTATAATGTAATTTTTTTCGAATTCCGAAAGCGTTTCCGGAGTCGATTTTGCACACGGCCTGCACTCGGGAGTGCTCGGCAATAAAGTTCACACAGCTAATAGAAAAGACAATAGCTGAGAGCCG
The DNA here is from genome assembly GCA_015478945.1 of Trachelipus rathkii. Taxonomy (NCBI): domain Eukaryota; kingdom Metazoa; phylum Arthropoda; class Malacostraca; order Isopoda; family Trachelipodidae; genus Trachelipus; species Trachelipus rathkii. Next base: position 18,229 of record JABUQX010104248.1, read on the forward strand.
TTCATGACTGAAAATAGAAGTATTGGTGTTGTAACTTAATACTGGAAAAAGGGACATGCGTAGCGAAATCAGGCCTGATTTTGATTTTCAATACAAAGAATGACAGGGTACCGAGCCTCTGAAGGAAAGAAGAAGAACGTAAAGATTTACACTAAAAACTAATATAAAAAATTAAAATGTATTTTAATATTAAATAAATAATTTATATTTAGTGAAGAAAATGTGTTGTTTGGTAAATCAAATATCTGTGAAACTTAAAAAGTAGAAATTCTTTAACTGTTAACTACTATTTAATATAATATATAACTATATGCACATAATAAAAGCCTTATTCCATACAAATATAAATTATAATATTATTAATATATTAAATATATTATAATTTAATTTATATATCATATATTTTTACGAATATGTTATTTTCGAGGTAAGCTTAATATTAATATAAGTATATATACTATATATATAATATATATATTAATTAAATATATATATATATAATATATAATATATAATAAATATATATATATATATATATAGATTATATAATAGTATATATAATATATATATATATATATATATAATAGATATTATAATATTATTATTATATATATATATATATTAATATATAGGTGAAGGTAATAACCATATATATAAAGGCAGGTGAAAAAACTATAGAACTTCTTGAGAAAATGTTTTTATTTAAGAAGAAAAGTTTACTATACTAAATATAATTCTATGTAGAACATGAAAAGCAATGTTATTTTAATATTTTTTTTTTTTTTATTAATATATATAATATATATATAATATTACTTCAGAGACGCATGCTTTGTCTGGTACTATTAAGATCCGTGCCAAGCACTTTTATCTACATGGTTTGCGAGTTAGTTGATAATATTTATATTTTTTTTTAAACTCTAGGAGTGGGAAACTTCTCACAGGGTATACCGCACCGATATGGCCATAAGAGTCGGGTTCTCGCCTTCCGGGGAACGAACAAAGGGTTGGACAATTTTCCCCCCGTCCGGGGAGGGTCTCCGAACCCCGCTCTTATGTGGAGTATTTTAGGTGTGTCGCGGGAGGTGGGTTCCGACCGCCTCCCCAATTTACTGGGTATGGAAAACGTCCCCCCCCTCTGTTCCCCGTTCGCTCGAGCCCCCTTTTTTCACATTTGAGCAAAAGATATACATAAATATATATACCCCTCACCTCATCTTAATGGGGATATATGGTAGGGACTATACTGGAATAGTTATAACTATATATATATATATAATATATAGCTAGGGATGGTCTTATTATCACTCACTCACTATTAATATAGGTTGAGGATCTACCTTTTGAGGGGCCCTATTATATATAGTATAATAATTATTAAAGGATATTATATTTTCTATAATTATAATTTTTTCCTAAAAATTATTAATAGAATTAATTTATATATAAATAGAGCGTTCAAAATAAAATAAAATAAGTCAAAAGGTATTGAGGACTCTTTATCAATATCTTAAAACCGGAGCTTAATACTAATATATTACATGCATATCGAAAAAGCATGTGCATAAACATGAATGCGCGATTATTTTTTTTGTGATGTGTGGTGGCCGATATAATTACTTAGATAAGAGTAATTTATCTTATCCTAGTAGTAGAAGTGAAAAGAAAAATCATAAATTACTAGATTAGGCACTAGATGTAGCTAAATAAAAGTAAATAGGTAATGTATATTATGTAATAAAAAAAATATATAAATAACGGTTAAGATGAAGTAAGAAGTATTAAATATTATAGGTATATGTTTGTGAGTGTGATGGACATAGTATACCTTACACACATTGTTGAAAGGCAACCATCTACTATATTGATTACATATTTATAGGATATAGAATTATTTATTTGAGAGGTAATACTCATAATATATACTAATAAATTTTAATATATAGCTATATGATATAATATATATTTAATGCCCCTATACCTATAAAAAATGGACAATAAAAATTCTTAATAAGTCACTACATTTTGGATGGTAATAAATAAAAAGCAACGCTATATACTAAGCTTTTTCTTGAGTACGCTCAAAAATATAAGTATCCATTTATCTATGAGTGAGTGGAGTATAATAGTAACTCCAATAAGAAGATCGCGAAAGTTTCCACAAGTTGCGTTTTTTTATATATCATGTTACTTTTTATATGTTAATTCTGTTCGATAAACAAAAAAAAAATTTTATATATTTGTTTAACGGGCTCGAGCGACGGAGGGACACGAGGGAGGGCGAAGTTCCTCTCCGTCGTCCCCCGCCTGAGCCGAGGACCCTGAACTTCTTTCCATCTTTGGCTAATATAATCTAAGTGAGGTTGGGCCAAATTTTCAATTTTTCCCTATTTCCTTTATGTTCATAACAAAAAAAAAGTTCATTTGCAACTTGTCGCACTATTGCCTTGAAAAGAATGAAATATACAAATTAGGTTTGAGAAAATTTCTAATGAAGATATAGTAATAATAGAGTTACGGGAAATATAAAAAAAATAGACAATTGCTGTCCATATTATCAATACTCTTTTCTATAATATACCAATTATTATTTTATTTATACCGGACTGAGGGGTATAATCTATTCAAAAATTAATATCCTTGGACCATATGCTTATAGATATGTAGGTATCTCAATATAGGCAAACAAAATTTAAGAAATTGAGAATAGTATATTTATATTAGTAAATTATTGATCAACAAATATTGTGTCACCTCACATAATTGAGTTAAAAACCAATACAATTGTTAATTAAATTACCTATAACTTTTTTCATTATTATTTAAAAGGGTCTCTATACGGTCAGCGTTTCTATTGTCCGTCATATGGATCTAGAAGAACTATCCATACACAGTAAAAAGGAATACATTTTCCGGAATCAGCGTAAAACGTCTAGCCAACAGGAGAACGTAATATAATTATATACTTACAAGAACAAGAAACTAAATAACAACTTAAATAAATCAAAAAAGAATTTATATGCGTGTTCTATGTTAAATTCCTATTTTTCGAGTAAAAATATGTTCTGCAAGTCTGCTAGAAGACATATGCTCATCACTTATTAAACTCAAAAGCGAGGTCTAATAATATTTGTAACGGGTCTTCTTGTTTAACGGGGATTTGAATGCAAATCAATAACTCTTTCTCGTCTCAATAATATCCGGGAAATATAATAAATTCTTCCGCATATATATAAGATGATACGATAAAAATATAGGTTCTATATATAAATAAATAAATAATATGAACAATATGACCCTATAATATATACAATTCTATATACTAACAGACGGTAAAAACACCTACTAAAAATTTTAGTTTTTATAAGGAGGATAATCAGCAAATATAGTATACTGCGGTTTATTGTATTTTTATCTAGTAAACCAATCAATAAAAAGTTTACACGTAAAAATTAAAGTAATATTTTATTAGTATACATATTATAGGTATTAGGGGATTAATGAGGTGTACTATATACCAAAATCTACCAATATTGGATCACTCTACCTAGAGTATATGAAGTACTATTTTATATAATATTATATATAGAAATAGGGTGAAAGCTAAGTACTTGTGAAGTTACTTAATATGTTGAAGTTTAAATATTTAGCGGATTATGCATTTTTTATGGGTCTCGAGCCGACGGGGAGAACATAGGGGAGATAGTGTGTCATAACCGAAAACGGACCGGAAGGGAGGTTCAAGGGGCGGAGAGCAATGCGCTCATCAGCGAACACACTCTGTGAAATGCAGGAGGTGGCTGGTGACCAAATAATCTCTAAAGAGTGAAGGGTTCACGGACGCACTTCTGCGGCCTCGGGAGGGGGGAAATATATCATATACCAGGCGTAAAGTCTCCCCGAGAGAGGTCCGAGAGGAACTCGCTGCACGCGGGGCTCCTGCCATCCTTGTTGCGCGCTTATAAAGAAGGTTATGTATTATTTCGTCTTTTATAGGGTATTTCTTTAGTTTTAAACACCATCCCATTATTTAAAGGGCGAACACGAAAGGTTACGGTAAATTCACAAATAAGTTTAATTAGCATAATATCTCGTTCTATAATCAATTTAGATAAGTATTAACTTTTTTTAAAATCGCTTTTTTTTATTTTTATTAAAAACAGGTATAAGTCCATGGACTCACTCTTTCAACGGCTCGTTGATTTTTCAAAAAATGGATCAATAACCCGTTTTTTTAAGGGACCTGTAGCATTAATGAGCTGTTTTAGATGACACAGATATTTAACGGAACAGAATCTAAAATAACGCATGACCAAATATATATAAAATGAATGAAAAGTGAAAAGTAAATATATTATAAAAAATATCCTATGATTTTTGGTGTAGGAAATAAAGTGATAAATATTAAGTATAAAGAATAATAACTATTATGTAAAAGTTATATATATATAACGTATATTTAGAGAAATATGGTTTGGATTACAAATATAGTGGATAAAGTAGTAAATACCAATGTAAATATGAGTATACCTATATATATTATATATATTATAATATATCTATATATATATGGTGATATTTTGGTTTAAGAGCGACAACTCATCATCGATCCATAGTCTCAAAAACTAAACAATAGTTACAGTGTAAGAGTAATGTGAATAACATTGATTGGGAATCCTGACATTTTTATATGCTGGAGAAACGTGAGAAAAAAAAAAAAAAAAAACAAAAAAAAAAAAGAAAAAGAAATAAAAAAATAAAAATTAAATATAAACTCGGAAACGTAATAGGGGCGGAAAAAGTTTGCTTTAATATAATAGATAACTAAATATGCTAACATTAAATTCTAAGAATTTCGACAATTATTCAAATATTAAAACTACAAATAGCAATACAATAACGAAGCGATAAAATATTTTTTAATTCATGAAAAGTTATTTGTTCTAATAATGTACTCAAAGCAGACAACTATAATTAATTAAAACTCTTTGCACGTTATTTGAATTTTTTTCAAAAATGTGCTATCATTATTAGGGAGAGTGTAACGGGAGGTACATATATGTATACATATATTATTATCTCTAATCACCTATTTAATTTGGATAGTAAGATGGAAATGTTAAATTATACGTTCCCACTAGGGGTACTACACGGCAATAATTATTTTAAAATCGTGATTAGTAAGGGCGGCTATAGATGTTAGCCGGTTTAGGGCATACAGTAACCCGACGGGACACCACCAGGGGCGGCGACGGTTCTTCCACAATATCACAAATACTATTGGTCAACAATTCCTTGACCGTAGGTAAGACTTGGGGAGTGGGCTGGGGTAGGCCCTGAACCCCCACAATCTCCAATCTTATTGATCGACTTTACACCTTTTCATAATCATGGAAACCTTTAAAACAATATACCCCAAACGAGCGCGCGGGGATGGTCACGGAGACCCCTCCCCGAAGACTGGGGGGGAAATTAGTCGCTACCGGTCGCTTCGGGCGTCGACCACCTATCTCCCCACACGGAAGGCGGAGAGCACCCGCCTTCTCTTGCTGCGCATACTCGGCCGGAGCGTTTTCCTCCATTCTTCGGACACGCACTATAACCACCCACACAACACACTTCGCGGTCATTCATCATAACTACAGTCACACACACAACCTGGCCATAGGCGCATAAAAAAACACTAATAGGGCGAGAAATTTCAAATTCAAGGATATGTTCTCCTATCTTATTATCTTTACAGATTGTGGTCAAAACCTTCGGTGCGAAATTCGAAGATAAGCGGTCTTTAAATATGGAAGCTTTCAATCATACACACTATCACACATCAAATTATTAGCAATAAATCGATTGTTTTTAATTATTTATTATTTATTTTTTGTTATGCATTTTCCTATATCTTTAAAATTTAACACCAGGAATTCCAAAAATGTATTGTATTCGGATATTTTCTGCTTAGTTTACACATCGCTATTGTACGTTATATCTTAATGAGATCTCTACGTATTTTTCTTTTTACTTTGTCTTTTTTTGTGTTCTTATATATAATATATTATATATATATTTTTTTTTTTTTTAATACCTTCCTTCCGGGCCTCCTAAAATTACACCAGCATTCCAGCAATGTGAATTCCTGCTTTCTCCTGTGGCTGATTGCCTAACGTCAATTTTTGAGATTCAATTGGAAGTTGAATGATAGTCATAGTCGCCACTATTTTATACCAATTACACACCTCAATGGGAAATCCATATTAACATAAAAAAACCTTTGAGAGGAAGAAATACATTGTATTGGCGAAATTTTTTGATACTAGGCTGGTAAGAAGCCTACTTATTACATATGCAGGTGAATACTCAGTCCAATACCTTACTATTTATACTGAAAACCTAATATTATCACCAAAAGAATATAACAAGTGTGTTTAAATAAAAACCACAATTAATAAACTAAATAAAAATAAAATGTGTTTTTGAGCAGTGTCATTCTTATTTTCGCCGCAAGACGCGAGAGGAAGGATAATATTACATTAATGAAGGGGGTAGCAGTTCTTCACCTCCTTTGCATAACAGTATTGGATTAAATTGTAAAGCCGTCCACTAAGTCTGTTATATTTCTATACAATTATGTTCAACAATTTGCTTGGAGGAGGGCGCAATACCAAATATTCGACGGGAGGTGCATAACTATACTTGTGTGTACTCGTTAATTTATTGTTTAATATTTTTGTTTACTACTTTTCTCAAACTTCTGAACCTACACAACCCTAAAACGACAAATACATTACATTTGATCCCCGATCACATATATATATATATATATATTATATATACTATTTTTTATTATGACAGGGCTTTTTAATTATATATATATCTAAATATGTAATAGTAATATATATATATATAATATAGTATATATAGTACATACTCGTAAATTAAGTACATTAATTTCGAGACTAATTTGAAGAAAGTCATTAGAAATATCTATATATTTTTTTGATTATATAAACCTACTAATGTAAAGTAGTAGGCGAAAAAAAATATTATAGACAAGTATAATTTATTAGAAATATAATTATATATATAGTATATATAATATATATATATATAATTATAATAATATTTATATTTATATTTATTCATATATCCATAGAAATAATTGACCATAACAACAAAAAATAGATTAAACTTAATAATATTATATCATAATAATAATAATAATAATGGAACCGAATTTTATTTCTTTCAAGTTTTCACTGATCATTCTAAAATCTATCCCAAGAGAACAACCAATACAATAGTTTCTCGAGTACAAAATGAGTGCCTAATAATAGGAAGTAATATTAACCCTTTTAATTGTAGCAAAAACGAAGAAAATGAGAAATATAATCTTAACTCAGTTTGAATTAATGATACCTTAAAACCTAATATAGAATGAGAACGGCAAATCGCTATAAGATATTAATTATATAAGGTAATATAAGAAAACGACGATTCAATAAATTTTATAAGCGTGGGTAAAGGTTTACTTTTGCGCGAATCCGTTTAGAAAATTGCGGGTTGCCAAGTGTTTGCTACATATAACACTTAATTAGTGTTTTTGTTTTGGTGCTTGGCACGCGACTTAATATAGAATTGTAAGTCGCGGCTGGAACAAAAGTTCATATACAATATGCAAAACCATTTGAAAATCCCTTTAAGGTTCAGTTAATGTAGTATTTACAGTTTGCTTAGATTTGATTTAAGAATAAATTTGCAGTGATGTTATGAGATTTAAGTGTTTCTATATTAATTAAGTTTTAAATATTCTCATATTTATTTATTAACCATTTTTTACAGAGTTAAAATATATTAAGTTCTGATTTAAAATAAATACCCATTTTGTCTTGTTTTTTTTTTAAGTATTTTTATAGAGGTTTGAAGTCTTTACTGAGAGATCAAATCAAGCGAAAACCGTATTTTTTTACTTTGAGGGAAAAACGGATTGTTCCTAAACACACTTCTTTACTTTGTCCCTGTCATAAACAGACACCTTTAATTTTCTGCGCAGGTTAGAGAGTACAGTTTGTTTATTCTGTTTTAAAGGGAGGGCCCAGAAGAGGTGGTATGAACACTTCTTATGGCATTATTCTTAATCGTAGAGTAATCTTTCATTGTGATCTATATCTTACTTAATTGGTTAGTTGAACATAAACAATAAATATATTTAAAAAAAAAAGAACAATCTGGCATTAATTGCGTTAGGAAAAGATGACTTATTTTACTAGTTCACTGAAGAAAAATAAATTAATAACTATATTCTACAGTCCTGATTTTGGTTTCAACACGCTAACATTATCAAGTTCCGTACAATAATCATACAATTATTTAATAAAAAAAAAAAGTAAAACGCAACCTAAACTATATGGATCGACACACCACACCCAGGTCATTTGTTTAATAGGTAATTTCAATTTTAATTATACGGTATTTTTATATACTTTTTCAGTGTATTATATAATTATTTTTATAAATTTATATTTATTTTTTCCGGTATATATATATATATATTATATATATATATATTACCATTGAAGCTAAACGGTGTTTCGGCTGCTTACACACTTATATATATACTATAAACACTAATAATACATCATATATCTTAGAGTTATCATACACTTCCTACGATACATTTCATATTAAATCCGCATTATTGTCCGTATACTAATATATTACTACTATAATAGGATAATATATAATATAATATTATATAAGACTCTAGAATATAACTATTATTTTATATATATACATATATAAAGAATAGTTATTTCCTTTATGCTTTACTGCCGGAGAGTCCAGGCGAAACGGTAGTATGGCATTTAAGAAGAAAAATGATCTCACCTATTTCACTCAGGTGTTTAAGTTAGAGGCAATGTCTTAACCACACGAAAAACTTCCTATATCTTCAATAAGTAGGTACACCTGCTTATTAGCCGTTTGGCACCAAAACAATACAACTACAGTTTGTTCTAGTCTTTATACTGATGAAGTTGACGGCGTGATCGTCATATTTTAGGGCCCGTAAAGATTCAAACACGATGGTATTAAGATAACATAATCAAGGATAACAGATTAAACATATAAACACGTTCTACTAATAAACCGACTAACGCTCCGTATTCACTAATGATGAAAATGAAGACATGAAACTAAGGCTGGCAAGTTATCTCGTATCAAGAAAGGTGCGAAAACGTGTGGGGAGGGTTAAAGTGTTTTCGTGCATTATAAAATATTGAGAGATATATAAAGTGGAATTGTTGAGCATACAGAACAAGTTTACTAGTTGACAAACTGTTGTTGGTTATCAATGTATGCACTGAAGACGTACAATTTAATCGTACATTTTAAAGTATGTGGCAACTATAATCGTCATGTATTGTAAATTTGTTGTATTTTTCAAAAAACATTACAAGTCACAACCTCTTTTGGGCAACCGGGTAATATTGTCGTACATCTCCCAAATTTTAAGGGTGAAGCATACATATCAAAAGGCAACTTTTCCGCACTATTAACAGTTTAGATAAAAAATATATCTCCTTTTTTTCGTTCCACCCTACATGTAATACGTGTGCTGGATAATGGACCGCTGGGAACTAGAAGAAAAGTGGATTTCTGTACATAATAAAAAACTTTATGGGCTGTGTCACCAAAATATAATTTGGTGTCTAACTTGTAACGAGAACGATGTAAACTTTTAAAACATCTGAAACTACAAGAAAAATTAAAAATTAGAATCAGCTGAATTAAAATTATTTTAAATAACTTTGTTTTATTCATATAATTATTTTATTATTATTTTAAATTTTTTATAATTTTAATTATTTTTATTTAATTTGCTAAGATGGGTACTATTTATTAACTAATGTTTGAAAATTTTGTGCAAACACATTTTTGAGATAAATAAAACATTTAATTTAATTTAAAAAAAAAAAAATGAAGTGATAATTTTAAAACAAAATTTGAAGTAAAGCTTGAACGAAATTTTGGAAGGTATTGGTATTTTTTGGAAGGTGTTCCAAAAAATGTGTTATTCTTACTAAAAAAACGTTCACATACATTTGTTTCTTCCCATTTGAATGTGCGACTGATAAGAACTCCCGTTTCTTTTCCAGCTGAGGTTGGAGATTCTTTTAGTGGATACGATCGGGAATCGATTCATAGACACCTCCTTTGTTTGCCAAAGTAAAGCTACCAATTACTACTATTTTAGTATCATAGTTTAGAAAGTAATATACTTTTTTTTTCTCTTGTATGATTATTAAGGTTAAGATTACTGTGGAGTAATTAAAGTGGGATTTTCTCTATTGTTTATTTTACACGTAATTTGAATGGAATAGCTAATAGTTCCTTGCCAATTGGGCAATTAAGGTAATTGATCGTTTTAACAAACCAAAAAGAATTATTAATATATAAATTCACAATTACTGAATATATTATATATTACCACACACGTATATAATATTTTATTATATATATATCTATAGTAGTATATATATTATATCTAATATATATATATATATATATATAATATATATATATATATATAAATATATATATAATATATTTTATTTTTATATTATAAAAAAAAAAAATATATATATATATATATATATATATTATATATATATATACTATATAATTTAATATAATATATACTAGTAATACACTACTATATTATATATATATATATATTAATTAGTATATAATATATATAATAATTATATTATATAGTATATCATATTGTAGCCAGGGGGGGGGCTGAGGGGCTGCAGCCCCCGAAATATCGATAACAGTGCAAGTTTTTTTCAGCAGAAACAAACTCTAATATATATAATATCTATAATATTTTATATAATATTAATATAATGTTAATATATAAAAATAGATTATTATAACTATATAATACTAATAAGCATTATAAAGTTATAGTAGTATAGCACTATATCTAATATATATATAATTATGAAATATATATATATATTATATATATATATATATATAATATTAATAATTATTAATATATATAGTATATATAAGAGATCATTTAAATATATATGATAGTATATATATAGTATATATTTATATATAGTATATAATATATAATATATATTATATATAATATTTAATAATATATATTATAAATATTAATATATATATAGTATATATCATATTATATATATATATATATATATATATATATATATATATATATATTATATATAGTTATAAATATATAAATATATATATTATATAAATATATAATTATATGTATATATATATATATATATATATATATATATTATATATATATTATTATAATATTATTTAAATAATAATGATATATATATATATATATAATATATATATATATAAAATATATATATATATATATAAATATATATATAATTAAATATATATATATATATATATAATATATCAGTGGCTACTTGAAGATTACCTTGGTACGGCAAAGTTATATAAAATATATTATAGTATAATATAATATATATATAATTTATATATATCTATATAATAATATTATATATATATATATTATATATATATATATATATATCGGAATATATTAGTATATATATAACCGAAATACTCTAACTAATACGTCCTTATTTATTTGAAGGGAAAATTTAATTTTTCACGTCCTTTGAATAAAGTAGTTTATTTATGTGTATATATGCATAAAGATGGACTCAAAGCCTGGACATAGGCCTATCCAATTTTTATTTATAATATATTATATTTTAATTAAATAAGTAAAAACACTTATTAATAAAATGTTACATATTATTTACAATCAATTGGCAAGAAATTCTGCAGAGCTTCTTCCAAAAATGAGCTAAGGTAATGTGTAATAAACATTTATGTTCACTCTGTCAACATAATGGAAATATCGACATTGATAGATAGATACGATAGGATAGTTAATAGTAATATAGATAGATAGATAGATAGATAGATAGATAGATAAAGATTAGATAGGTAAATTATTAGATAGACTAGATCGGTAAAGAGAGATGAGGAGATGAGAGATGAGAGAGAGAGAGAGAGAGAGAGAGAGATGAATCGAAATCGGAGATTCGAATCTTACACTAATAGAGAGAGAGAGAGAGAGAGAGCAGAGAGAGAGAGAGAGAGAGAGAAGCGAGAGGAGAGAGAGAGAGGAGATTCAATCTTTTTTCAAATTATTCGTAAGATTCAACTGGTTGGCGAAAAGTTCGTACTCGCGAATTTGCTTATTTTCGCTCACATCAATGTATGAGCTTGCTTTTCTATAATTATATGAAATATGAAGTCTACTAACGCCACCGGTTTCCGGTTTTCTTCAATGACTCTTAGACAGAGTAGAAAGGAATTCCATATCAGTTTCATTTTCTACGGACCTTGATCTTCTCAAATTTTGAACTTCTTTAATTATTTATAAATCAGTTTCTTTTTTAACTTTCAAATAAAATTGCTATATAATAGTTATTACTTTACATTTAAATTAATTTTATTAAATAAGACTAAAAAATATGGGTAGAACTACTACCACTGCTACCCTATGTAATACCGCCCTGATATAATATATATATATATTATATCTATATTTATATATAAATATATAAATATATAATATATAAATTATTATATATATATATATATATATATAATATTATAATATATATATATATTATATAATATAATATATATATATTATATAATATATAATTTTATATATATATATATATATATTATAATAATATAATATATAATATATTTAATATATTAAATATAGTATAATATATATTATATACTTAATATTAATATATATATATATAAGATAATATTGAAGCTCTTATTCAGGAAAAAAACGGAAGCATAGACAAACAACTGGACACTCAAAATAAGAAAATGTGAGGAAAATAGAGAAAACTTGTACCAATAATTTGAAAAACTATACGTTATGTGGGCCACAAGGTCTTGCATTAAGGGCTCAAGTGACCTTCTGAACGTATTGAACCTTATCAACTCCAGCTGAAAAAGACGGAAATTTTAGAAGCTTTCTAGGTTTTCGACAATGGAGGTGACCAGGTTTTGAAAACCCACTTAATTCTTTCAAAAATTAAATGTATACGAGTCCATTGATACAGAATGAAATCATACCGTCATCAGCTTATACAAAGGAAAATAGTGAAGAAGTTAATAAAACCAATTTTTTCAGCTTGGTGATGATGAAACAACGGATATTTCCAAACAGAACAGTCTTTCACTATTGGTAAGGAGCGATTGGTAGTGATGAGGTGGTGATTACTCTTTTCTTTAATAGAGATTTTTATCATTGTTCCGGTTATGAATTTCAGGGAAAAGCATTGGCAATGCAATTTGGAGAAGATCTCGGCTTCTTGGTTTAGCTCGAAATTAAAGAGGCAAGGGAATTTATGATTGAGCTCTTCCAATGAGCAGCAATTCGAGGAGTGCATCTTTATTCGGGAATATATCCTAAGCCCTAATACCACACATTGTGTAGCACACATTTTAAATATATGTCTCTCAGACTCTTCTACATTCAGCATGAAACGTCTTAAGATACATACTTTTGAAATATCATTTTTTAACATAATAAAGCGCACAAACCTTCTGGAAATAAAATAAAAGTTTACTAGTAACCAAAATAACAAGAGGAAAAGATGTGCGAGACCAAATGGTGTGAACGGTATGAAGCGGTCTTATCTTTTTAAAAGAGTCCTTGAGCAATTACTGAGTCACTTGGAAAATAGAAGAAATGGCCGGTGAATTAACAAGAAAGCTACTGCGTTGTTTAAAATTCAATACAATCAGTTCTTTAAATTCTATAACATTTATGATGTTTTAAAAGTAAATTTTGAATTATTTAAAACTTGTCAAAACAGTTACAGTATCCATTTTGACATTGGTATGCAATAAACCTTATAAGGAAAGACTTATTTATTTAACTTCTTCTTCGAAAAGATAGACAAAATGGCAGACACAGAGTTTAAGGGAAGGGTTCAATATATTGGAGAATTTGGGACTATTTTAGCCCCCACCTAAAAATGGACATAAAATTTCTTAATTTTTAGTGCAATTTTGATGGGAAGATAGCAACCGCAGCTTTTTGACCTCCTAAAACTTACATTTTCGGGTGTTTTTTTGTGTCTGTAGTCATCTTGTTTGGCTTTTTCATTTTATCCAAACTAATTTTTTTTGACCAAATTTTTGTTCGTATTCTAAATCAACTCTACAATTTTGTTTCGCAAATGACTTCAAAACTTGAAATATATACCAATACATTGGGTTACTCTATTACATACAAAATGCATGAAGTATTTTTTGATTTTTTTGAAAATTTGGGCTAAGCAATGTTGAATTTCAAATCTTCTTAGTATTTTTTCACTTGCTGAGCATCAGAATTTTCAAAATTGCTGGCACAATTTTTCAAAAATTCGAAGAAAAACTACTTCTACAATTTGTGCTAATAGACCCATCTATGTATTATTCAAGTTTGAAGTCATTTCGAAAAATAAATTGTAGAAGTTGATAGCAGAAAATGTCAAGAATTAGGTTGTGAATGTACAGTGAATAAATGAAATAAACACAGAAACCAAAGAAATGGAAGT